>VXBQ01015233.1:738287-944907 GCA_013400175.1 Phainopepla nitens
TCCACTGCGCCCGCTCAAAGCCAGCGCGACCGCGGGGCCGCCGCCGCCTCCGCCGCGCTCGCTAATGAAGTTTTGTCAAAGACAATTACGGGCCCGGCGGGGGCAGGAGGCCGCGATGAAAAGGCGGCTTTGTGCGGCCGAGACGGCGCGGCTCCCCGGCCACCCCCGGCCCTTCCTGCGCCCCCGCGGTGACCCCCGCGCCCGGCCCCGCTCCCCGCGGGGGCAGCGGCCCTGGTGCCCGGCCCCCAGGTAAGCGCAGAGACGGGCTGGTGCCGGCACTGAGTCTCCCAGAGCTGCAGTTTGTCAGCCCGGTCCACCGACGAGCGAAGCAAGCCCGGAAGAGTGAGGGCTGAGGCAGCGGGCAGCCCCTGGTTCCTCCACACAACCCTGGCTGAGGGTTTCTGCCCCCTCTCCCCACCACGGAGGGGCTGCTGCAGCGGATTCCTGCTTCAGCGTTGTTTCATTCAGCAGCTGGGAGAATTTGTCCAAAAACTACCAAACGAGCTGGCTAAATCTGTTTAAATATACACTGGAGAGACATGAAACTGGGGTCTTGGACTGCAGCTGCCTTCAGCTGTGTCTGAGCCAGAGGAGGTGTGGAAGAGCAGGACAATAACCATCTTTCACCACCTTCCCCAAACTCCCAGCACTGGCTGCTATCCTCCACCTCATGTCCTCGGTCACCTCACCTCCCTGCCATCCCCAGCTACACGGGCAGCACAAAGCACACCGGCACTCTCCTAGAGAGGACAGGGAACCATTTCTGAGTCGTGAGAAAGTCTGGACAATACAGGTAACCAGCCAGATTACTGCTTCCCAACCTTTGAAGCACAGTTCTCCGTTCAGGAACATAAGAGAGAATAAACCTTCCTGTGCTGCTGCACAAGCACAAGGAGAACAGCCCTGGCAGTGAAATGGTCTAGAGCCCTCACCCCCAGATGGCTGTTGTTTGTCTCTTGTCCTGTTCCCCTACAGGTTTCCCATCCCACGATAAAGGGACGAATTTTACTGGCTTTGCAGCAACAAACCCCTTGAATATCCCTTTTCAAAGGTGGCTACCACAGAAGTTTTAGATTCATGTGGCTATTGAGGTTATGGAGCAGTGCGTTGGAGCAATTTGTTCAAAATGATCTCAAAAACTGCACAAGCAGCTCCCCAGGCCAGGTGTCATTTCAGGATCAAAGCATCTGTTAGAGGAAAATTATTTTTGCCATTGTATTGCTTTATTTTTTTATTTTTTTACCTACTGTTCATCTGAAAATAAATTACAGGCCAGAACAGGTGGATAACATTCTGGAATAATTTAATGATTTATTTAATCTGGATTCTCTTTCAATCTACTTAGCAGGATGAATACTTTTTTTTAACCTGAATCCAAAAGCCTGTCTTTTCATCTAAAGAAGAGAAAATACCCTAAAACACTGCTCTGCTGCTGTCAAGGTGTACTCCCCACCACTGTTACTAAACCAGTGGTGATGTCCTCTGTGTTAAAGGGCCTGAGGGGAAACCTCAAGAAAACCGAGCACATTTAAATTTTCGTGGGTTTTTTTTGTTATTGTTTTTGTTATTGTTTTGTTATTTGTTTTGGTTTGGGTTTTTGTTTGTTTGGTTGTTTTTTTGTTTTGTTTTGATTTTTTTTCGTTTGTTTGTTTGTTCCTTGCCATCCTCCTAGTGCTTTAGATATTATTTCCCTTCCTGAGCAGTGTTTGGGTAATAAAAGAATTGATTGTAGTGTTCAGTCACTACCCCTTAAATCTTCAAATGTGTGGGTTTAAGCACTAAGATGACGGCCCTCTTGTTGGGACAGCTTTGGGTAGCACTGATTGGGAGTGGAGCTGGAATGGACACAGGAATCTTCTGCTGCAAACAGCTGTGGATCCACTGACACCAAACAAGGCCAGGAGCAATTCCTTCAGGCACATTCACACAAGGCTCATATCCTGTTCCTCGGTGAGCAGACCCTAGGTGAAACCTTCCTTCTTGAGAAGCCATGATTTTGCTAGGAAGGGATTAGCAAAACCATTGCCCACTTACTCAGATGTGAATTTCTGTTGTTTGGTTTGAGCTGGAAGATGACATTTATTGGGCAGATACTCTCAAGACCTATAAAATGCTGAAATTCATGGATTAACTCCCTGGATGGCTCAGTTTGGTACTCTAGTCCCACTGGGTGGTAATGCAGGTGAGTAGAGGGGGACAGGAGCTGGCAGAATGCTTTTAGATATGGGGAAGTTTACAGGATATTGAAGGGGTTGTAGGTACCACTGCCAGGATGTTTCCACCTCATGTGCTTGTCCACTTTAATTTAATTGATTACATGAAGGTCTTAAACTTGCTTTAGCCCATCAGACTCAGTAGGTCCACCAGTAAAAACATTCCTTTTTTTTTGTTGTTTTGCTCCAGATTTTTTCCTTATTATATTTTTTTCTTTTAATTCAGCACAACTCAAAGTCTGAGTATGCTACTAGTCAAGTCCTGAGTTTGTGCTACGGGATCAGCTCACTCATGGTGAGGTATGTTTGGAAGAATTTCTGTTACCAGACAAGACAGCCAGGTTGGTGAACCTGCCAGCCCACCCTAGACTGCCTGGAGTGGAAGGGAAGGGACTTGGAATGATTACCTGTCAGCCCCCCAGTGAGGGTACTCTGAGCCACACAGGCCCTTCAGAAAACCTGGCCCACGCAAACTGGCCTCCCTGGCACATACAAAAGCTAACTGCAGTTTTTAAACAAAAATATCACCTCCACTTGACTAGGATGATTCATTAAAGTGGATTCACTTCTTAATTTCAGATACACAACATCATCAATGTTCAGCATCTAAAAGATGGCCTCCACAGCCATCTGCTTAGTGGAACATCTTAACTTTATTGAACAGCTAAGAAACAAACAGTGATAGTTCAAAACCTGTCCCACTGTTGGTCACTAACAGAAAAATCAAGCATCCATATTACCATGCTCAGGTTTTCCCCTACAAAAACCACAAAAAGCACAGGGAAAGTAAATGGATTAGGTGCACAAGGAAATGAACAACAAGGAGCTCTGAATCAGCAGCCTGCCAGGGATTCATGCTACACAGTTAAATCTTGTTTACCTGACCACATGCTTTGCAGCTCCACAGCCACCATCTGCAGTTTACTCTGGGGAGCCCTGACAGCCTGGTCGCCAGGCCCAGCTGGTACAAGAGCAAGTGCTGCACGTACTGCAGGTGGGTATCTCACTGCTGGCAGCACTCAGACCTGCCTGCCAATGCTCTCTTGCAGTGGTCAGAGCAGCCGACCCTTCCTGGAGCTCAGTACTGCATGTGGAGCACGAGTGTCCCTGACAGAGCAGCTGCAGAGCAGCTCCCCACAGTGACAAGTGGGTCATTTATTAGACCCACAGGGCCACAGGAGAAACAAAGCTCTTCTCAGAAGTGTACTGGCCTGTTAGCTGAGATCATATTAAGAGTGGACCGTTTGATGCTGAATTTTATCAGCAACAAACCAGTTTCTAGCCCACAATCCAAAGCCAGCAGTGATAAGGCAAGACAGCTGATTTTGCTTTGAATAACAAGTAACCAAGAGGAACAGAAGCAGAAACAACTGCTTCTGTGAGACATGGGATACCAGTCCTGGCCGGGTACCAAGCCTGACCATTACCTAACCAGCACCCAAGGCACCACTGTTCCAGGGCACTGTTTTATACTTATGAGATCTTTCCTTTGCATGTTCAGAGGGATAACTCTAAAATGGCCCACAGCCATCTGAGGAGTGAGGAGATGAATGAAGGATTCTCTGTGAAACCCCAAAACCTGGACAGCTCACAGTGGTAAAAATTGAAGCACACTTCAGCTGATACACCTTCTGCTTCTATTTCATCATACCCTTGGTAAGTACATCTCACTATATTCAGGGGCACATCTTTCTATCAAGAATTACAATTTACCTGTAGAAAAATCAATTGCCAGTAAAACTCTTCAAGTATCATCCAGAATTCAGAAATGTAACGCATATTATTCTTCTTCCTGAACTTTCCCATAAAATATCAGCTTACTCAGTATTCTGTGGCAGGAAATTAATAAAACTTGTCCTAGTTGCTCTCAATTACAGCAATAATATAACCTCATTTGCTCTTCATACACATTTAAAAATCAGGCTACAAATACAATTCAAGGTATTTCGTAAATGGACCAGATGTAATTACAGTGTGGGAGTGTAGTCTCAGGAACACTTGTACAATTCCAAAAGTTAATTACAAAGATGTTCTAAGTCACTTTTCACCCCAAATCCTAAGGCTCATTTTGGGCTGCACCACCTCTAGCTCCACTCAGCATGCCATTGAAATCAGTTTAATTTGCAAAGGCTCAAAAGTGACATTTTAAGGGCTGAGGAGAACCAGGAGGCAGCAATGACCCAGTGAACCCCACTTCTGTGCAGAACTGCAGGCTCTCTTTGTACAAAGATGCCCAAATCTGAATCCAAGGGCTCTCAGGAGCATGATGCAGTGCTTGCCTCTCACTGCGTTCTTCACTGCTGGCCTTCAGGTCAAACCTCTTACCTCCTGTAAGAGTGATTACAAATTAGCACACCCTAATTATTGGTTAGGAAATTCAAAGTACTATAATGTTTCACACACTATAGTTTTCTAAGCTTCACTGATGCTGTGCTTTTCCCTGCTGAAAATCCCTGACGATGTCTGGTGGGCTTTTCCTTGAGTGCTCTAGGGATGTCACCACAGTTACACTGCATAGACCTAAATTTCAGGTCTGTGTTTTTTCTTATGGCAGCCCAAACAGTCTGGTCATGAGTGCAGCAGCCTGTGAAGGGATCTTGAACATCATCTGTCGCATGGTTAGTTCCCTCAGCCTCTCTCCAGAGAAAACCCTGTGCACGCTATTTGTTTTCACAACGCACTGGGTTTTGTTCTTCAGAATAAAACTTTTGGCCTGATTTCTTATGGAAACAAAACTCTTATAATCACTGTGGGAGAACACAAACATCTGCCTGCCATTGCATAATTTCTTAAATTAACCAGCATATCTCAGTAATCCCTGGCATGAGGATGTGTGCACTCTGGCCTCCATCTCAAATAAATGGAGAAAAAAGCTTCTCCCATCAACAACAGTTTCAGAGCTGTCTTTCTCTCTAGAGAAACCCAGAGCACCTGTGCTCCCAAGTCAGGCTTATGCTCAAGTGCCGGAGGCCCAGAGGGATTCATTCCAGCCTTGAGGTTGTACTTGTCCTCTGTGGTCACCCAAGCTGGTTAGAAATGAATGTTTGTTTCTTTTTTCCCCAAGAAACAATTGCTATGAGTGATCACGAAAATCAGCAGTGATGTGCACAATTGAAAACACAACCCAAAAGACATTTTTATACAAACTTGCGGTGGTTTAATACCAGGATAAAATTATATTTCAAAGGACTAAAATGATTTTTCAATAAGAATTATTTGAGATAGAAAGTAGAGGAAAGACAGAGGAGAACAGGAAATGGAGTCCCCCAAAACCAGAAGGTACAATGAAATCTCTGCTAGAACTCACTTGTGTTCTTTCAGCTTCCGGCCAGTTATGCCAAAAACGTCCATAAAGCTCTGCTAGTGATGGCAATTAATCCAAAGCCTGGCTCACAATTTTACCCATATAAATCTGAGAGAAAACTTAGATATTTTCCTCCATAAGATGTCAAGAGAAGTTAGCCCAACCTGCCAGCTCCCACTGTGGCTCACAGCAGGTTAATTGCACCCTGGCAGCTAAAGAAAGAAGCACTACAGAGAGGTCCTGCTCAGGGCATTGCACACGATGTGGGTTGTTTGCTCTGAGGTATGGTTTCAAGAGAGCTGCTTGGGTTTAGGAGTGATATACCTGTTTATTATATTGATAAATGACACATTTTTCCTACTTGATTTGTTGGGGACTGAGTGACCTGGCAGTAAAACTGACTTGATATTGCCACTTAACTCTTATTGATGTCTTTTCTGGTTCGCCTTTTATTTGCATAAATGAGAAACAGAAAGGGACCGTTATTCTTTAACAGAATCACACGGGATTCCCTGAGGAAGGCTGATGGATGTTGCAGACACACATCTCCCCAGGTATCAAACCAGTAACAACTTTTGTCCTCGCACTCCCACAGCCCCCTCTCAGTGACCCCTCGCCCCGTGCTCAGCCCAGGCAGAGCTGACAGGCCAGCAGTGTTTGCTCAGCCACAGGTTTGGCACTTTAACATGTGAAGTGAGTGGGCAGGAACAAGTGAGACAACATTCAATTAAATTTTTGTAATTAACTGCTGAAAAAGTATGGGACCTATAAATATATAACTGCAAACCTAAATATAAATCTATGCTTATAAATGGGCATTTTTATACATGTGATGCTTTCTTATGATAGAAGAGGCAAGAAAATTTTTTTCTGAAGAAAACCAGAAAGACTGCAAGCACTCAAATATCACAGGGTTGCAGCTTGAGGTTTTGTCACACTCTTGCAAAGATTAAAACAATATTCTACAGCTGCATTTCACTTTACCACATTTTAAAATAAAATAATAGCTAAAACCAAAACAAAACTAAGGACCAATTTTTGTTGCTTAATTCCACAAGGAAAACACCAGTGAATATATTAACATCACCTTCATGTAAGTGAGACTTACACCAGGAGGGGTCTTTGACAGGGTCAAAACAAAAACTTCAGTCTGTCTCAGAAACCCAGTCACTACCATAAAATTCTGGTAAATGACCCTTAGTACTCCAGAATTTAAACCACTTCAGATTCAGATCCCTAATACCCACTGACATCTCTGCAAAAAGTCTTATGGAATTAAATGGAGGATGAAGATAACAAATTAATTTTCTTAATCACTGACATCAATATTTTCCTATTCTTTGCACTGCATGGTAGTGTTAAATGTATATACTTCTGTTTCATTTTATCAGACAGCTCCAAAGTCTTGAAATAAATTACAAGTGTCTTTATAATTAATAAGATTTTTTTCCCATAAGGCATTTCTTTTCCTTTTGTTTATGTTTTGGAAGGAAACATCAGCAGTACAAAGAAGTGGTGCTGCACAGAAAAACCTACCCCAAAAGAGATCCTGCAAAACAACAAAAGAAAGAATCACAACCAGGAGGAGAAAATTCTGCAAGGGAGTCCCTGGTGGAAAGAAGTAAATGGGGTTTTACATAGAAAAACTCTTGCATTTTTTAATAACCAGAAATCCTCTCTTTTACGGTTTCTTTCAATTTGAGTCCTCTCGTCTAGGAATCCTCTTTTTGTTTTATGCCAGCATTTGGAGCAAGCTTATTGTTTCTCTTTGCCAGCTGCTGGAGTAGGATTCAGGGACACAGTCCTGCACTGCTAGTCCTACACTCCTCGTGTTCCAAAGGTCACCTGGTTTCCAAATCAGACCCAGGATTTGGGGAAAAAAAAAAAAAAAGCCACTAAAGAAAATGAACCCTAAAGTTTGTGCCTGTCTTCCAAGGAAATTAACTCTTTTCCTGACCCATTTTTCTGTGTATGTGCGTCATGTACTTATGGAACAGATGAGTAATGAGCATTGTGACCTATAAAAATAGCAGAAGACAGAAAGCAAAAAATCAGCATTTACTTTCAGATTTATAAAATATTAGTATTTATGGATAAACCAAAATGGAAGGGACTGGGCCAATATGGAAGTTTTGGCTGTTTCTAACTTCCATCTTTGAAAAGTTTGCAATGAGGTTAAAAAGGTTTAGAAGACCTGAGCATCCTCCCCCAGCCAGTTCACCATACAAGCAGAAGCGGTCTCATGGATGGTGACAGAATAGCAAGATGACCAGATTATTTTAGTATTCTCCACCAATTTGCTTGATCCTTTTTGGAGACACCAAACCCCATCAGAGGCTGATTTACCAAGGAGACCAGAACCAATGCACTCTTTCTTGTCCCCACTCTTTTTTTTCTCCTTTTAAAAGAAGCCAAACCCCTAGAAACCACTGGCTGACATGGAATATATTTCCCCCTCACCAGGCAGTTGACACACAGCTGAACTCTCACTAAGTGCATTTTCCTGGGGACCAGAGCCCTGTGGGCTCAGAGGTGTCTCAGAACCTGCCAGTCAGACAGTCTGTCCTCCACGGCAGCAGACTGTCCCAGTGACCAAACTACAGGCAGCCCATCAGCTCTCAGTCTCTCTGGCCTAAAATCCCTCCTAGTTAATCTTCAGCTGAGAGAGAGCAGCCACCCAACAGCAGAGCACCATGAGTAGGAATGCAGCAGAACCCCTGGCTCCTTTTTTGGATTAAATTTTGAAAGACTGAAGAGCACCACTCTCTCCAAAGAACCTGAGCAAAAAAAGAGCAGGAGGCTATGGCTCACTTCAGTCTGCCCTGCAGCAGGGAGGCAGGATTCTGTCTAGTTGGGCTTGGTAACACCAAGAGAGATGTCCTAAGCCTGCCCACCACGTGCACGGCTGCATCCTGAAGTTGTCCTTTTGCTGTCTCAGTTGCCTTTGTTGCTATGTGAGCTGGATTAAAGCCAATGCAGATGCACTGCTCTCCACTCAGTGCCACACTGACGGCTCCTTGAAGGGCCTGATGGGTTCAGCTAAACCCAAAGGAGACAGAGGAAGCACAGTACAGCCTAGCCAGGTACCAGGCAAAATCTGCACAGGCTGGACATAAGGAAAATAGGAATATAAGGACTAATAATACTGGAACAGAAGAGGACTAGATCAGATGATCAAGGGACAGTAAATTCTCCATTTCTTGACATCTCCAAAACAAAACTGTGTGTCTTTCTAGAAGACATACTCCAGCAGTTCCATCCAGCTACCAGAGAATCATCTAGCCCACAATATATGCAGGGAGAAGAAGCAGAGAATCTGACTGTCCTTCCTTGCCTTGAAATGTCCATATAAACCACACTCTTTAGGAAATCTACTTTCCTTCATTCCAGGGTGTTAGTTTTTTTGGACTTTTTTTGTTTCTTTGGTTTTGGTGGGGTTTATGTCTCAGTCAGAGACCTGAATGTATAGTACAAAAAAGCTGCACCTTACACTCATTTGAGTTCAGTAAAGACTGCTCTAGGGGCGATTATTGCAGAGTATGCACTGTAAACTGCATGCACTGTAACCTGTGCATGCAGTTGGATGGATAGTTTTGCAAGTATTGTAGCACAAGCAAATAAATGGCAGGAATATCTGCAGAAAGAGTGGTGCTCAAGCGCAAAATGAAAAACCTGAAGAAAAACAAATTCCAACTGCATAGTCTTGCCTATTTGCCCTGGAGTTATATTTAGCCATGCAGAGAAAAAAAAAAAATCTAAACCAATTGTTTACTGCTCAGACGACAGCCTATTAAAATCGCCCTTGTTACTACAGCAATAGTACATATTTACAGGGATTGTGGCTGATTTTGATCAGCCATACCAAGCCATGTCTCAACCCATTTCATACTGATTAGAGTCTGGTCATATTTTAAGTGTCTATGAAATTATGCAAATGGAATCTGTACCAGAAAATCAGATTGCCAGATAATTGACCATTAATCTTTGATAAAAGTTTAAAAAAATTAAAGCAATCAGAAATCAGCTTAGCGTACTGTCTCTTGGGCCTTATTTTGTTCTAGTAAGTCTGTACACTAAGCTGATTTCTGATTGCTTTAAGTTGTAAAAATTGCTTTTTAACCCACGGATATCAATGAGATTGCACCTGGTGTAAGTCGGGGCTGAATTTGATCCGCTGTGTGCCTTAATCACAGTATATTTTTGTTAAAACCCAGTATTTGTGTGGATCTGTAGATACTGATTTGTTCAAGCGCACGATAATCTCCCCCTAAGCCCGTCAGAATACAGCAGGTTAATAATGCTGTAAGTAGAATCCAATTTATTCATAAAACACCGGAACGCTTTAACCAAACTGTTCTTTTGTGGCGAGCCCCCTCCCGCCTGGCTGCGGCAGACAAAGGCTCCTGCCGCAACCGGTGGGAACTGGGCAGGACAACAACAGCACGGCGTCTGTCACACCAGCGTCTGTCTGTCCGTCCACTGGGCACCCGGGTCCCTCTCCATCCTCTGTGTAGCACAGCCGAAGGCACCTCCTTCCCAATCCCGCAGTCCCTGGTACCTGCTGTGGGAACGAACTATCGTTCCACATCCATAACTATTGTTTTTATAAGGGCCCCAACATTTTTGGTGGCAGCAGGAGCGCCTAATCCTGTGACAACATTCCAGCCCATTAACATTCTCTCTTAATTAGCATATATAGCACTTGCTGGGTGTTTATCGGAATTCAATGAGCACATGCTGTAAAACTTCCTTTCCTCTGTGACCAGCAAAGTAAATAAAAATCCTACATGCTTCAGTAGAAAGTTAGATTTGCTTTGTACAGACTTGAGGAAAGCAAAGTCATTCCTATTTAAAGAGTCCCTGTGCAAACTGCTCCCATGAACTTTGGAAAACTCCACCTATTTGATCTTCCCTTTGTCAGCATTAGGACCCCTTGCCAGTAATCACACTTGTATCACATTCTGTGTCACCTCAGCACAGGGCAGAGATGATGTCACAGCACAGGGCGCTCCAGCCCAAGTATGAAAAAGGAAGAGAGAGTGACAGAGGGACAGACATCAGCCCTAATAAGGAAGGGATAAAACCATACTGGCCAAAATGACAGAAGCACCCAAACCACTACAAAGGGATTCAAGCAGAAGGGGACACCCAGGTTATCTCTGATTAAATCAGAACGAGGGTGGTTTATTATGGAACTTTGATTTTTCATTAAGCTGGATTTTAGGATATTAACTAAATGTGCATGTACAATTCTGTGCTGCTCATCTGTATGCAGAGCCAGTGGGCTGTTCACAAGCTGGGGGCACATCCCACACTTCTCCCTTTTCTTACAAGGACTGGAGGCAGCTGGAAACAGCCACACAACAGGGGGGTCATTGCTCACTTCTTCAAGACATTTACTTTTGCCAGGCCCCATGATAACTCTTCTTTCTAGAGCTCCACTCTGCACTCCTGCTCATAAACACAATTTCAAAGCTGGCAGGTTCCACAGCTGTGTGTGCCTCCATCCTCACAGGGCAGGTACCTGATCTGCATAAGTTACCCTTGCACAAACACATGCAGACTGCTGTGGAGGGCCCTTCCATGATCCCTGGGGAGGAAAAACCAGCCAACCTGCAGCACAGACTTCATATCCATCCAAAATTAAAAGCTTTTGATAAAATTACTGGTTAAGATAATTAATAAAGTGAACAGATGACTGGGGATGAGGTCTATCATTCAATGTACTCTGGGATCCCTAGGAAATAAACCACCCAGCATGCTTTAATTCAGCTGAGAGCTTGTGGGTACCACAGTGAAAACATAAACCCAAAATATATGCCCTGCGTTACACAGGGGGCTAATCTAGATGCTAATAACATTTTCTCCCAGGATAATAAAGTTTGCCAATGTGATGAAATTTTTGTAAGAAACAGAAATCTAATGACCTTCATCTCCCAGGGATGTTGCAGGAAGAAGATTGCAACAAGCTGACAGGGATCCAAATGTTATACTGTTGTTACAAATCTTATACTGCTGCTAGAGCTGTACCCAGGAGCTCCATCACACCTTATCAGCACTGGTAAACTGTGGTGGGGCATCCATACCCCTCTCCCAGCCCCTTTTTAAAAGAATTGTACCATTACAGGCATTTTCTGGCAGCATTTTCTCATGTGCACAGTGAAGACTATTAGGAAAACCTCTGTCAAATACTCCTGCAGCCTCAGCATCTTAGGGAGGCAACTGATTTCCAAGCACTTTCTCCATTCCCATCAGTATGACATTCATGTCCCACTTCTGCTGGATTTCTCCTTTCACCTTCCTTCATGGAACTGTCTGCTCAACTTTATAGCACTTGGTCTATGCACATAACAGCAAGTGGCAGTCTTGCTGATGATTTTCCAGTGCTTAGGTGACTAAAAGACAATAGAAACTAGTGCAAAATGAGATGATCCAGTGAGAAAGAAGGCAATTGAAAACTGAGGTTGCCTTCATCCCTTCATCCTCTGTCACACAGCAAGGATCTACTGGATAGCTTCTGCTGGCCACTTGAAAACTGAAGTTATGAGCATGCATGAGTGTCCACACACAGAGCACAAAAATCCATCTCCAAATGCTCAGACATGGCAAAAATAACTCTCTAGATGTGGGTGGAAATGTTATCACAGCCACAGAGCCAAGGCTGTTTCTTCTCAGGCATCTCTTGTCTCGTTCCAGGGCCTGGCCTCATCTGGCTTGACACAGCAACTTGCACAAGCTGCCCTCTGTGATCAGCCATTGTCCTCCAAGTGCTTTAACCGAGCAATTCATGATTCTGCTCTTACAGGTATTTTATCAGGGGAAAAAAAACCCATCTAAAACTACTCCCTACTGACAAAGCACTACAGGACCACTGCGGTGCAGATTAAGACATTGCAAAATGTGCTTCAAGATTATCAGGGAAGCATTCCTGGATTAGCAATGTGCTTTGATCTCAATGCTTCAAACTTTAAACATTTTCACAAGACAGCTACTTCTTGCTTGGATAGTTTGTAGGAATATGTTTGCTCATCCCTGACCTTTGCCATTGACCCAGAGGTGTTCTGGCCTGGAATGTCCCCCCACCTGCTACAGCAAGACCATGGGAGTAGCAGAGCTATTGGAAGAGAGCCTTGCTAGAAGAGAGGAAAACAGCAGACTGTAAAGGGAAATTTGACAGTCATAGGAAAAGGTTCTCTGGATTTAGATAAATCTACTTGGCAGTGAATATGTTAACAGTTGACCGTTACTGCTTGGAGAGAAACAAGCTGCTTGGATGCTGGCAGCAGAAATCCTGCTTTATCCAATTCCTACTGTGCCAAGCTCCTCCACCCTCTCTCAGAGCAGCACTTAGACAAATGCCAACATTTTAAAATTAAATGGCCCCATCATTATTAATTCATTTGGTATTCATTGTAATGACATTAATCATAGTAAACTGCAGCAGCTTTATTACACATGTAATGTGTACTTTCCTAGAATTTCCCTGTAAAGTCTCTAACATTGCTAACAATGTAAAGACAATGAGACATTACAACCAAGCAAAACAATAATAAACACACAACTCAATAAATCATTATTCTGCCCACAAGTATGTTAAAAAAAATAAACTCATTTCAAAACTAGAGGAAAAAACAACATGCAATAAGTGACATCAGTGAGTTTGAGGCTTTTCGTTGCAACAAAGAAACAAAACAGCATGCTAATATGACATTTACAAATAATACCTAACCGCAGCCTAATTAACTTGTTGTGTGCTTACTAAACTAGCATACATATTATATTAGAAGAAAAACACTTATTTGTTCTGTTGCTAAGAAACTTCAGACATTTGCATATTTAACAAATTGTTGGAGTGTTTTTAACCAGAACCCATCACTATTTATAAAAGACAAATTTAAAACATGAGATCAAAGACACAACATTAATTTTTCTTTTGTCGACTGTCTTTGTTCAATAGCTCAAAGAAGCAGTTTTATTGCTGGCTGATACATAATGAAACATCTGGTATTATTCTGAATTACAGCAGAACCCGCTAATAGTCAGGGGCTTTTCTTTATTTCTCAGGCACAAGCCAATGTCCTATAGGGACCAATCCAGCAGCCCTTGTGGAACATGCCTTTGAAATCCTTGCAAGGTTTTTATGAATAAGGAGTTCAGGAATACCACTATTTTTTTCTTTTTTTTTTTTTTTCTTTTAAAGGCTCCAGATGTCAGCCAATTTTAATTGATCTTGTAAGCTGTGCAAGAGCAGGAAATGAAAGCACAAGATGAGGTAGCAAGGCATTGAGCGAAGCCTGAGGGTCCTCCACTCCCTGGGAGATGAGGGTGGACACCATGGGCATTAATCTGGAGCAGCTCTGGGTCACTGTTTTACACCCTGAGCAGGGGTGTTTGCCAGCTCCCCAGGGGTCAGTGCAGTGCCCAGCAGAGCTTGAGCCCCCCGTGCTGTCCAGTGAGCACACAAAGCAGTGGGAGCCTGGCCCAGCACACTCCACTCACCCTGAGCCAACACAGCCACATCCAGAAACACTCCTGGCATGTCTCTACCCTGCTCTGCCACCTCCAGCACATTCCAGGAGAAGCAAGATGAAAAAGGAAAGCAAAGAGATATTGGAAGGAAATATGAAAACTTGGGAAGCTGTAAAAAAAACAAGGTAATCTTAAATTTGCTGTCTCTGGACTACTTAAAGTGTAAAAGATGTCATGTTGAGCTAAAGCTCTCCTCAAAAAGCTACCACAGGGAGTGTCATCCCAGAGCTCTTTTTCCAGCTGCCAAAGGTAGGGGATAGTCAGGTATCTCCTTCCTGCCCTACTCTCCCTTCTCTTCCTGTCTTGCTAAAAATTCCAGACCAAGCAATTCCTGTAGCAGGACAATATTCTGCTACACTCTTGGGAGCAAGCTAATAAAATTTGTACTTCAAATAAATGCATACTGAATACAACTAAACTAAATACATACATTTATGATTTGAAACAAAAAAAAAAACTCTCAAAGAAAACATGAGATGATTAAAATCAATATTTACGAGAGCAAACGCTGAAAAAATAGTAATTCTGCTATATAGTAAAATTAACCAAATGAAAGCAATAGTTTAGTCCAGTCACTAACAGAGGTTTTTGAAAGATTTTAAAGAATTTCAAGACAAAAATCTCCTTGCAAGGGAAAACAGTTTGCAAGAGCTCCAGTAACAATCGTACAAACTTTCTTTAGAGGTGGCAGCTGAGCAGAGCAGTTTAAGCTGTGCAGGGCAGAAGATAATTCTGTCCAGAGGAGCTGGGTGTGATCAAAGCTGGGTCTGGATGTGACCAGCTGCAGCTCTTCCTTGTGCCCAAAGAGCTCTCACCTACGACACACAGAGGAAAGCTGCTGGAGAAAACTGCATTTTTGGCAAGGCTCCTGCCAGCAGGAGCAGGAGCAGGTCCTGGCAGCTCTGCCCCCTGGGGAGGAGCAGCTCATGCCAGCAGCTCTCTCCAGCCCCCTGCAGCATGGCACAAACTCCCCCGCAGCAGGGAGGGCATTTTTCACTGGGCTCCACCACAGGGTCATGTTGCATCACACTAAGGAGTAGAGCTGGAAGAACATGTACAAGATGAATATGCACATTTTTAAAGCCTCCGTGGGTTCAAAACACACACAAGTCTATGGTCAACAGTGACCCTTGTCTGTTAAAACTTCAGACAAAGGCTGTGCATGATATGACCTTTTCTGTGACTCTGATAGTTGGTTAAAAGCTCCTTTTTTCTACAAGAACACCCTCTGCACTTCCAGCCCAGCAACACCTGTGTTAGTTAAGATAAAGCCAGCTTTGTCCCAGAGAGCTTACTGTGCTGGAAGGTGTCCCCACGGGACACTGCTATCAGGCTGTAGCCCAGCTGGGCACGTTCATGCTGGCTCTAATCCACCCTGTCGGTGGCCCATAGCTCCAGGCCTTCAGAGCTAAAGACTTTTCTCCCTTTTCCCCCCTGCACTGCAGCAGGAGTAGGCATCCTTCGTCCCCAGCAGCCATCCTGTGTTACCAATACTCTTGGATTTGTTGCACAGACATATTTTGAACATAATATTATTGCAATCGCCAGCCAGGCAGGAGAGCGCTGCCCACAGCCCTCTAATTACAAGTAAACAACTATTGTTCATCTGTATTATCAACAACTGAGTTTTGGGTAGGGAATGGGAATGCCTGAATAGAAAGCAGAGCCAACAGCCTCTGTATATACACTATTACAAAGCTCTCACTAATAGCGCCAAGCACTGCAGTTTCCATTTGAGGCAGAGGATTCCAGTTGTGGCCAAACCTATTTCTTAAAATCTTCTGGGATGCAAAAGATCATCCAGGGGAAGTTATTCAGAAAGTAATAATAACAACAATAACAATAATAATATTAAAGTTAACAAAAATGTTGGTGTGTAAAGCCATTCCTAGAAGACAGTCCATAAATCACCAAAACTCTTTTGGGAGAAAGCACCACAGCTCTTCAGTCAGTTCTTTCAGGACAGACTGGCAGAAAAGCAGAGTCTGATTGAAGACCAAAAAGAAAAGCATTTGCCACTTCCCTGAATTCTGCCTGGTGGCAGGTAAGGAGCTGCCTGCTCTGCAGGTCTCACTTGCTGTCTCTGGCACACAGAGAGCTCCAGGCAACAGCCAAATTCCAGGCGTGCGCTGGACACACAGCCAAGCTCTACCAACCATCCTTTGTGGGAATGCTGCCCCCTCAAAATGACTTCATCCAAGTTTTGTGTTACAAACATGTAATACCTCCCTGCTGGAGCACCACAGCATTTCTAACCTGGCTGCTTTCTTCAGAAGAGTAAAGAGACTCAAAGGCACATTTTGGGCTCGATGGACAGCTGTAGGTGGTAGTGGCAATACCACCAGAATCACAGCGACCAGGAGGGAACAGAGCACCATGAGAAGAAATTCAAGAAGTCCCAATAATTTAATTTTGCATTTTCAGGACATAGCATTCAACATGGAGACATGTTTTGGAAAAAGCAAAATAGAACAGGTCTATTACACTCATTTAGGTATAGAAATAATCATCACCTCCCAGTGATTTGGAAGGGAAAGTGAGGTTTCCGTTTTCAAAGAGCTGTAATGCCTACTAACTTCTGATAATTGTGGTCTCAGGTGCAGTTTTCCATCCATTGGTATCTCACATGAGAGGATAAATTTTTCTTTTAAAAACTTACTGGATGCTTATTAGTACAAGAAAAACAAGTAACTACTGACTTGGAAGCAGACTATAACTTTACCTGTCAATAATTAACTTTATCAGAACCTAAGTACAAAATATATATTTCAGAAAACTCAAAAATATGCATTCCCTAAAATGACCATAATGGTATCTTGCTGATAGTCCACTATGGATTGTATTACCTATTTTGTTGGGACTCCAAACTTCTAGCAGGGTTCTTTTTTTTGTTTTGTAAAACCTTTTCTAAAGCTCCCATCCAATCACAGAAATAGAGGTATAAAAGAGCTTCATGATATTTTTCCCTTGTTCTCTCTCCCTTAAATAATATTGCTATGATCCAACTCCATCTGCATAATGAATTTACAGCTCTTTGTTGCTAACATGGTAAAAGAACTTCATATAAACTTCTTCATACATAACTAATGTGAGTGAATGGCCTGGGGTGGGACACTGCTGTAAGGGGTAGGCAAATGGTCAGCCAAAGGTCTTGTCTGCTAATTATGTTCCCCAATTCTTTATATTCCCTCCCATCCTGTACTGATTAACCCAGATCTCTTTTGCAAGCTCCTAATTATTATAGGTTAATTATTATCATACTATGCATACTGTACATATTATCAAGACTATAATTCTATAGTCTTCTAATTCTTCTAATTCTTATTAGACTTTTTTTTTTTTCCCACTAGTTCTTGCATGCTTTAGGTAGCATACGAGTTTGGGTGCATCAGAGCAGTGGAACAAGGTCTGAGATATGTTGTGCTAGTGACAGCAGTGCAGTTTATTGCTTCTTGAAAAAGGAGTGGGATGACAAGCTGCATTTAATCAACTTTCAAAGAAAGCCAAAAATCAAATTTCTTTATGATTAGTATCAAATACTTAAGATCCTTTCCTCCTAGGGTAAGAAAGCATCCAGTGGAGAAAATCTCCCAGAGAAAAAGAAAAAATTTAGAGGTAAAATCAGACTATGAATTTAAATGTATTCTGTCAATTTTGTGCTTAAGCAAGAAGTGGGCTGGGTCTGAAGTGGGATTGGGTGCAGGTCAGACAGGGGCTCCTGCCAGACTCCTTCAGAGGAGCCAGCTCCTTCACTGGCCTTTGCAGGAAACAGCACAGAGAGCTCTTGCTGAGACAAAAATAAATCACTGCATCCACTGATGGGTAAAGAGGGAAAGTCCACATTAAAGCACAGGATCTACTTCAGGCATGTAGAACTGAGACTCCACTAAATAGCAAAAGGAAAAATTATGAGTGACTGTGGCTGTGGGCACTAGGACAGGATTCCACGGATCTCAACGTGCTCACAAGCATGCCCAGCCCCAGGAAAACCCCAGCTCTCTACCAGCTGCATTCAACTCTCAAATGCGGAATCTAAAGCTGTCTGGGTGTTTTAATATACCCTCTCAGCATTAGTGCATAATGCATTTTTAATGGAGGGCAGTGCTGCAGGGGCAGAGGAAAGTGGTGCCACCAGGTTTTTCCTAGAACTCTCCCTCTTTCCTAGAACTCCTGAAGTTCCAGGGCAAGGGCACTGTGCACGGTATTACCAGCAAAATCACAAAATGCTATTTGAACTTCCACATTTTGATGTCGTGCAAAACTGGGTCACCAAAGTCCTTCTTGCATTCAGAGGGCAACATTTATAATGACAGAGAGACAGGTTTAAGGAGATGTGGACATTTCGACACTGCACACACATGTACAAAGTGAAGTACAAAAAAATCCCTTGGGGAGAGTGTTGAGAGAAGGAAAGGTGAAAAGCAGTTAACATGAAATCAAGTTGGTAATTGCAGGAAAATCACTGGATGATTTTACAGAGGCTCCATTTTCACACATTTATAGCTGGATCAGTGCCCCTGCCCTGGATGGCACCTAACACTGCACTCCCCCTGAGCACCCCCCTCACAGCCAGGTATCCCTTGGGGGCAGTAGCCCATCTTTTGGACTGCAGGTGCCGTGCTTCCCTCAAATAAAGATTAACCTTTTCAACATGGGACCAATTCTACAGATGCTCCAGGTCTCCTGGCTGAACATTTTTGCTTAAGACCTTTGATGATAGGCTTTTTGTGACTCCCCATCAACTCAAACATTTCCTAGATTTGGCCAACATTAAAAATGGACATTATGTAACCTGAAGAATATATATATATATATATATACACACACACATATGCATGTGTATATATATGTATATGTGCTTGGCACATGAAGTGTTGCTGCTCATCAACCGCTCATCATTTTGATACACTCCATGGTATTTTTATTGAAATTGGGAAAGTCACTATTATGCAGTGCATAAAGACCTCAAAGTATTTTGTCTGTAGATGTGTTTTGGTTTCTTTGTTTGCTTAATTATGAGTGGCTCCTAGACATTCTTTACTCAAACTTTCTGTAAGTGCTCAAGCTGGGACAATTTGATCACCTGGCTGTTTGCAGACAGGGGACAACAAGGCACAAACAAGACAGAGACAAGCCAGTTATATTTTCTTGAATAGCTGCAGCCAAATTATCCCACTGATCATTTATGTTTAATCACCTTAACACTACCCATCCCTATTTTTATTTATGTAGTTTATTATTTCATTCTAGTTTTCTGAAGCTTTGCAGTAAAAATGAAGCAAATATAACTTTATATTAAATCAATCTATTCAGTGGTTATTTGATCATTTCCTTTGGCAATATCACACGTGTTCGACCGAAGAGCTACAAGAAAGGGGATGGTATTTCTTGTTTGGAAATGAAGAGCCATGTTGCACATTTAAAAACATTCGTAATGAAACCTTCATTATAGAGACATATATCTCACCATCCATCATCTCCAAACACGCAGGCTTGGAAATGAAAACCTGCCTGTGTTTAATTTGATGGGCCGAACGTTCAGCGCTCCCATCCTGCCAGGGGGAGGGGAGCAGCATTTATTTATTCACATCTGAAAACTGACAGGTAAATTTTGGAGCATCATCTGACCTCAAAATCCTGGAGCCACTTATTTGAAAACAACCCCAAATCACGCGTCCTCATTTCCCGTCTCACCGAGGGCTCCATTGTTTGCTCCCATTCCCGGCGGGGGCTTTGCCCTGCGCTCCCCTCCCGAGCTGTGCAGCATCTGCTGGGGGAGTTATTTCCTTTTTTATTTATTTATTTCCCCGATTTTGTTTCTAATCTCTGTTTCTTTGTGGTTTCCTGGAGTCATCCTGACAAAGCCACATATTCTGTTCCTGTCCTTTATAGCACTGGAGGGCACTGCAGAACACATGAAATTTGTTTCTAATTTTACATCTGCCAAAAAACATTCCTGGGTTACAAATACATGCCATCTAAACTGGTAGAGCCTATCCTGCTGACACCACAAGACAAACAAGCCAAAAGGAAATAAAAAAGACTAAAATACAGTACAAATATTTTTGCACTTCTTTTAGCTTGTGAAGCCTTTTTCCCTACCTCCTCCCACATTTCACCCAAGTTAAGCGTTTTGGTATTGCATATTCATTTGTTTATATTTAGAAAAAATAACTACAATACAAGATGAGAAGCAACAATTCAGTTTTTCCTCTTCTGTAAGTCCCATACATAAGGAGATGTCTAGAAACACCTTCAGGCAGAGGCATTTGGAGGATTATTTCCTTTCCACCATGTGACTGAAACACTGAATATTTCAAGCAACTGGCCAAAATCCTGGTGCCCCAAAAGCTGTTTAAACTCAAAGACTGATCACAGCTGCATTGCTGCCCTTTTCTTCTCATCATCACAATTTTCTAAATAACATTCTAGCTAAATTATCCTCAACTTTGTAATAACGGCAGGGCAAGTGCTGAGGTAGCCTGCAAGGGAGGCAGGGCAGCGGCCCAGCACAGATGCAGCTGCCAGGTCAGCAAGGTGCTTTGGCAGGGCCTGTCAGGGATGGGCTGCCCCACAGTCACTGCCCCACTGATTTCTGCCCCAGGCTGGAGGCTCAGGCTGTGTTCTGGTGGCTCGCTGTGCTCTGTGTCTGACGCACTGCAGCTTCACCTACACAAGCGCGGCTCCCAGTCTGGCTCAGACTTGACGACTGCAAATGTCAACAGACCAAGGAACCCAAGTCCAGGTTTATTTTCATTAGCAGCAGCACAGTGTCATGGTATTTCAATGCTCCGCAAGCGCTAATTAAAGACCTTGCCACAAGGAACCTGAGAGGACATTTCAGAGCTGGATGCAGCTCTGCAGCCCTGGTCTCTCAGAGTAAATGTAACAACACAGATATCTCAGCACTTCCTTACAAACCACAGAGGGGACTCTTGCACTGCCCCACTTACAGAACTTTTCACTTGACAGAAGTGGAAAATCTCCATCTGGATGTCCATCTGGATGTCCTGATGGAAAACCCCAGACCTGCCCTGGCAGTGCTCACAGGCACTGCCTGTGCAGTGGTGCTTTAGGGAGTCGGGGCAGCGCCCAGAGGGATGTTTCCTCCAACAGGGAGAATAGGTCCCAATGCAGTTCTCTCCTCCTTATCAACAAAACTCATATCACAATGTTAGACTTGGTTCCTTCCGCTAAAGCAAGCTGGGCAAAACGTAGCCTGAACTACAGAAAATTCATCAACCTATACACTATTCTCATTTAAAACTTCCGCCATTCCCACAAAATTTACCTGGACAACACTATGTGTGATCCAACATCTCCATTCAGGACCAGGTCTGAAGAGCGTGCTGCTTTGTGGATTGCATTACAGAAATTTTACAGGGCTGAACTGAAAAAACCCAATTTCTCAGTTGTGTTTGGCCCTTCATATTCTAACTTCCCCAGTGATCACTCTTGGTGAGAAATTTCAGCCCTGCAGGCTTGCTAGAGACTAATCTGACTGTGTGCACACAAGCACAGCCTATCTGCCCTGTACTAACGTCTGCTCCAATATGGATTATGGACTAATAAACCGAATGGTTCTGCAAATCTTCCTGGCCTTTACTTTTTAGTTGTTATAAGAATCATATTTCCTAAAAGGAGAAACATATGGATTGTATCTATGCAGCACAAGATGATCACAGAGTCTGCTGCTGAAATGTACTTGGAGAAAAATGAAGCCATCTATAGAAGAACTCTGAGAAGATTCAATTTTTGTACAGAGGGGAGTTCTCCTGTCTGGAGTGAAAAACATTAAAAGGGAAAAAATTCAAAAGAATTTGTGTTTTAATAAGCTGACCTTACACATTCACTCTTTCTGGCTTTATATCCCTTTTAAAGATTTTCATTGAATTTGTAAGATTCAGAATTGAAAATACTATTTCAAAATTCCTTGTTTTGAAAATACTTCAGGCTTCTGGGAAAAGGAAATTTTTTGCTTGAAACAGTTCAATACATTTCACTAAAAGCATTTCTCTCTTTTCCTGCAGCCACCTTCAACATTTTCAGTTATTTTACACAGCATTTACCATAAATAGCAGTGGGGAAAAAAAAAAAACAAAAACCCACAACCAAGTCTAGCTCTAGTCTACAAAAGATAATTTTTAAAAAGATGCAAATAACAAGACCTAATTTTTAATAGTAGCTACCCACTATATTCAAAGGTTCACTGGTTTAAACTTTTTATCCTAACTTGGATATAAATACAGTGCCCTTCTGCTAACTATTCATCTCAATTTCTTATTCGTAACACAGGGATAATAATGCTGGCTATACTTGCCTCAGTGGAGGGGATTAGTTGGTATCTACATGGATCCTGCCCGTATAAGGCACAATCATTATTGCCTGGATGGCAGTATCTGCTCTGCTAGCCTTGAGAAGCATCATGTGCCTTCCGCCCTCAAAATTAAAAAATGCCTTCAGTATTTAAAATATTTCAATTTCAATCAGAAAGAAAACCTACAGACAACCGGGAAGTTTGCAAAGCAGCCAGTGCAGAAGGAGGCAGCATCCCAAGGACACCATAGACTCTGAGGTACACAAGTTGCTTCGTGTCTCAAGTGATCAGTGCCAGACCATCAGCACACAAAGCACACTGGTCACCATATTTCAGTGCATTTGTCACAATGTCTAGTCCTGTCTGTTCAGAAAAAAACAAGTTAAAGAACCCCAAATAAACAAGTCACACGTTTCCCCCCCTACTCATCTACTCATCCTCTTTCTGCCATTGCTTCCCTACCAATTTTCTTACAGCCTTGTAAATTATATATATATATATATATATATATATATATATTTCTTTTTTTTAATAACATGTAAGTTATCCCAGTATCCCAGTATGTACTTTTACGTTTGCAGCTGGAGTTCCAGCCTGAATTCTGGATGCCCAGCTTTTTGTCAGTTTATTGCAGGAGTGAGATTTGAAATATATATATTTTTTTATTGGCAAAGATAAACATGATTTGTAAGATGAGTCAAATTAACAATCGATTACACACTAATGGGCTCTAATCAATACATTAATTAAACTAAAAGGAGGGGAACAAGAGGAAAGATGGAAGAGTAATTTAGAATAGCAGGACTGTTCTGCTGGTTTAAAAAAACCAAACTAGCGTATAAAATAAAACTGAGCCACCCTTTGTGGAAGAATGCAATATCCTCTCTCTCGTTCTCTCACCTTGTTTCTCTGTATGATGTGGCGTGTGTTTATTAAAGAATAAAAGAGCAATTATTACATTTCCAGCAGATTGCAGGGCTGAGCCAGCAGTACAGCAGTGTCAGCCTGCTCTCTAGTGTTGCTGGAGGTGTGCGGCATCCGGCCACGCTCCCAGCTGTACCCGCTTAGAGCACAGCCCAAACCCCGAGGAGTTTCCTTGCTGTCTTCTGGGTGGTAAGGAAATCTCAATTATGCACACAAGGGATGTGGTTAGGGGAAAAAAAAAACGGAGAAAGAATGTTTAAATTGTATACGTAAACTGTTTTGTTTTACAAGCTGGAGTAAATCAGCACATTTGTAGGCCATATTTATCTGATCCACTCAATAATACTCTCTCTCAATGAACACTATTGATGTGGCATTTATGCCATTGCAGAACATAACCAATCCCTTAAATTCAAATAAAGCATTAGTGAAAAAATAAGAATTTTTGCTTCTGGGCAAGTCACCAGTGCACAAATTTCTTCCATGTTGCCGTCAGGAACTGAGGTGGGAAAATATTTCAGGAACGGAAGTAAAGGCAGAATTCCTGCTGCTCTCTCTGCCTTAAAAATTCAGTCCTCATTTGCAGCCCCACACAATTAATAGAGGTGTCATGGTATAAAAACAAACCAACCAAATTCCCTCACAAAGAGATCAAGAAAGGAAACCAGTCCTTTTAGCAGCAGTTTCCTAACGGGAGGTACAACCCTGCAGGCTGAAGCTAAGGGAGCCTCACCCGAACCTGGTGAGACTCTGAGGCTCAAGCAGGGGCACAGGCACACAGGCAGCTCTGTAGCCAGGTTTGCTCTGGGTGACAGAGTTCAAGGCTGGGTGTTCAGCTCTTCTTAGCTCGTGTAACACAGGCCCTTTGTGCTCTCTAGCCTTGTTACACATCTAGAGAATTAAAAGGGAGATGATCACAGCTCCTGCCGAGTAGTTCCAAGAAAATCCAAACACAAGCAATGGAGCTGTTACAACGGCACAGAAAGGTGCCATCTCCTGCAGAAACTTAGAGAGAAAAGATAGCAGGTTACAGGCTATGCTTTGGTAGAGAAAGCACTTTCAAGGCACAGCTAATCTCTGAAAAAGACACTGAGCTCAGTTACACAATGTAAATCAGGAGAAATGCAAGTGGAGCGACTCCTGTTTACGAACACTAAAACCTCCTGTCCAAGACTTCAGCACAATCTCAGTAATCCACTGTATTCTCCGCAGGCTTGCGGGTTAGGAAACAAGACTGGATCAGAAGAGCCCTTCAGTCTGAAATTTATTTCACTGATTCACTATGAAATTTGAATATAGTCAATAGCAGCCTTTAAAAAAAGATCATCATGCCTCTAGAAAAAGCATTTTGTCAGCTTGAGGCAAAGACATGGGCGTGGGTTTCAGGCCAGCAAAGCCCACTGAGAGAGCAAGGAGTACATCTCCTGCCTAGGATGCCAGAACATCCACAACCCGTGGTGCTTCTGTGAGCAGCATTTCTCAGACCCTTCTTAAATATAAAAGTTTCTGGCCAGTTGATTACCAGTGCAGAGGTGCTCAAACACCAGTCTCCCCTTGGAGAATGGAACTATCAAGTACATTCCAGCTGGTATTACAGAGGAAACAGCTACAACTACATGGGTTTCATTAGATCTAATCAAATATTCAGCTAATATCCAGTGTATACCTAAAATCAACTCAGACTTAGGAAGCTTTCCACGATATAGGCGCAGCTGCTGAAAATGGATGACTTCTTTCATTAGTATTTGCTTCAGAAAATATCTAATTCACTTTGGTGGTGTTTATGTGCTTTCTACAACTACAGCAATAAATCAGTGTGCTGGGAAGAACATTTCACAGCAAAGGGAAATCTTGGGCGAGTATTAAACAACACTCACTCGGAATGAACTCTGAACTTGTGAAATGAAAATGTGAAGATTTTATGAAAAAAATCTACTAATCTAGGTGATGAGAACAGTATGTTAGAACAACAGATATTGAAGATACTAGTTTTGATTAAGTGCAGCCACCAAGTATACAGAGGGAAATATTCATAGCCAGTTTGTTAGCCAGAATAACCTAAAATAATTTTGCTCTGCAGTAACAACTGTCCCAATATACACATATACCATTTTTATTAATCTCAGCAATTTTTTTGTTGACAATGGGTGATCAAATATACAAATTAAAATTATCGGGTTGTTTAGCTTAAATTAATTTCTCTTGTTAGTAAGTTTAAGTTATTATAAAGGGTGCTGAAACCCACACAGACTTTAAACCATGCAGGCAAAACAGCCTCTGCTGTCATCATGTTTACAGTGGCTCAGCCTCTGGCTGTGCTGGGTAATACCCTGCCTCACTCCAGCTCTGCTCTCTGAGCACATTTTACGTACTTTTCATAACTAAAAATACGAGTTTTATAAGCAGAAGCCTCTTGTTTTGTTTGTTTTACTGCTAGACTTATGGAGCGTTATTTTGATTTCTCTGGCACTGGATAAACCTTATTGATGTCAGTGAACTCTGAACCTGTAGTTCTGAGTATTTTCAAAATAATCTCTCTGTATGGAAAGTGAGACCAGGCTAGGATCAAGCAGAACACTGCAGCATAAACCTAATGTGTTTACTGAAACCATCTTCAATTAGCAGGAGAAAACATTTACAATCTGCTGTTTGAAAACAATTTACTGGTGTAAATGAAAGAGAATTAACTCTTTCTTAAACACTGTTTTATTTACTAATGTACATTTTGACTAATCATGAATGTATTGGGTTTTTTTAATTTACCCAAAAGGCTGTCTTCACAACAGCTCAACCCTAACAAGCAGCTCAAACTCTGGCAGCAGCCATGGTTTTAAGAAAGCCTCACAGTGCCTGAAACTCTCAGGTTTGTCTTTAGGTAGGGAAGGCCAAAACCAGCCTTATGTATATACACTACTTTGATGGCAGTATTGGAAAGTTAAATAAGCAAGAGCAATTGCTGCCTACACATCTTGCTGGGTACTTGGCATATGCTAATTATTCTTCTCAAATCAATTAGCACTGTGCAGCTTTTATCATTAATTGACTTTTATCGTTAATTCCTACTGCCATGTGTCTTCTGACTTGTTTACTCTGACCAGCTCTGTGCCGTGCAAGCCTTGTCTCAAGCCTGCTCAGCCTCTACAGTCTTAGGAGTATTTTTGCCTGCTGTTTATAATGAAGATTTCTCCAGTTTTATTTATTAAGCAGAGCAGGACTAAGCTTGAGGCCAGCAGCAAAGGAGGAGTGCAGACCTCAGAGGAGTAACAGAGCCCATGGAGGAGGCTTGAGCTGAAGCAGAGCAGGTGCTTTATTCTGCAGCTCCCTCTACTTGCTGCATCCCATCATGGCAGTGTGACAATTTGCCTCTTTCACAGGTCAGATCATAAGATCAATATAAACAAGAAAAAAAAGAGACATATACTCATGTAAGAAAAGCCAGGAAGTTCAAAGTTATAGCTGACAGTCTGAATTTAACTCTGACTGATCTGGGAAACAAAACTAGAGCAGTGACATGAATGAAGGATGAAGTGTCAGGCTGTAAAGTACTCGGCTTTTATCAATTTAAGTCAAGCCCTTACAATGACTGACTACCCCCAAATTTCTCATATTACACAGAAAACAAAAGGGAAGGAGCAGTGTTTTTGAAATGTTTACATATGAGAGAGGCCCACAGCTCTCAAATCAATATCTTGGTAATTTAGCCATTTAAAAAATTAGTTCATTGCATTCTGTACACAAGGCATTTCCCTGAGTGCATAACAATCCCCAAACTGTGCTGCTTTCAGGGACAGATCAGTGCCTCCCTTCCAGTTCTGCAGTCTGCCTGCAAGGACAGCAATAACAACAAATACCAGCAGCACACAGTGCATTTCACAAGTATAACCAAACAGTAAGTGCAAGGAAAGAGGACCAAAACCCACTCGGTACAAGTACCAGAGCAGAGGAAGGCTGGCTTTTAAACACTGAAATTAGCAGCAATGACAAATGGTCTCAGCAGGCACACCCGGCTCTCCCTGGTCCTGCCACCAAGCCTGATGAACCTGCCAGCAGAAAACACTTCCTTTACTGTTGCTCTGAGAAGGGGGCAGTTGATCAGTGGTTTAGGATTGAATTACTGCATTGGGAGCAGCCAGAGAGCCTGGCTGAGATCCCCGAGTTTAGAGTCAGATCCCTTATTAATTGCCTGCACAAGAGCAGCAGCTCCCAGCACAGCTCTGGCTCTCTGTGCTCCCTGCAGCAATGCCAGCAGAGAGGAGGGGTCTCACTGTTTCCAACTCATTGTGTTCAGGTAGCAATGCCACCCAAAAACACATCCTCAAACTTCTCTGAAAAGGCAGCACAGATCCCTACAGCTGAATTTGTTATTTCATTTTCCAGAGGTAGCTTCTGGGCATTTAAAAAAATATTTGGATCATATATTCATTACTTAGCAAATAAATTCCTTTACTATATTGCTGGGAAGAGACAAAATTATACAAGTTTTTATTGCAGCTGGCTCTATTGCACATGGTTAAAGCAATCTCCTGAAAAAGACCATTGAGTTTCATAATTCAATGAATATTTATATTGTTTCAGAGAAAAAGAAAACTTGAGAGTCTTGTTTTGCAAGATTAAGCAACAAATGTCTTATATTTCAAATGAATTGCTAAGACTTAATCCTGCAATTCTTTTCTAATCCAGGCAGTCCTAAGGACTACCATGAGATCAAGGACTCCTGACAGGGGTGAGTTTGCAGGGTCAGGGCTTTCATCTGTGTAGAATGCATGCAGCCAGTCACCAGGTGAACTCATTTCACTGAATTTCTAATCCACTTGAGTATCATGGGTTTGAAAGTTCAGATAAAAATAAAATCTAAGAAAGAAAATAATCAAACCTTATTGAATTTCCTTTCCACTTAGACAATGAAATAGCAATGCAGAAGATGAAAAATGTGTTCAGTGAGAGTGTGATGAAATATATAATAGGACCCAGAAATGGAGGGGCTGCTCCTGAGAATGAAAAAGTACAAGTTGTACCCCTTCCACATTTCCCCTTTAACCAGAACATGAGTCTCCATGTCCAGTCACACACCTGTGTGTGAAATGCCTTTGACCTACACGGACCTGTCAGCAGGGCCCTTCTCTGCCCTGGTACCAATAACTCTTCTCTGCGGCTGCAGCAGCCCTTCCAGAAAAGGAGCAATGCAGTGGTGAAGGACAGGGCTGCTTTGCCCTACACTTGGGATTCCCCCACAGGCATCAGGGTGCAAGGAAGGTGAAAGGAAAGGAAGAAACTAAGTAGCTGTACCTATTTCTACCTTGTTTTTTACAACAGCAATCATGCAGCATTGATTAGAGGCCCTGACCAGAGCCCACGCTCAAGAGGCCTCCAAGGAGAACCAGAGCACCTTTAAGAAACTGGTAGCACTTTATTTATGCACTAAACCCCTATGAAAACAGGCACATGACCACCTCTAACATCAGCCATTGAGGTCACCCCAGTCAGCAGCTCAACCAAAGGCTCTGCCATGCCAGCCCTGAAAGGGGCTGTCCTCATTTTCCCCTCCCAGTGGTCCCGGGTGGCTTTAGCCCTACCATGATGACAGAAGCACAAGGGAGCACAAGCATCTGTGACAATGGACTTGTGTGGAAATAAAGAGTTTTAACAGGTCTGCAAAACCTTACCTGGGGCAAGTGAAGGCAGGAAAAGCATGCAGGGGCACTTAGGGGTGGCTGATGGAGACGGCTCCTTGCAGCTCTGAGTTATCTCAGCTCCAGGCTTGAAAGTTTATTGCAAATCATCAGGATATTTTTTTTGCCCCTTTGATATGAAACTTGTTGCCCAGCTACAATATTTTGTTTTAAACACGTTTTAATATTCCTATCAGTTCAGCTACTTGTTCCTCTACTGAAATAAAAAAATATGTAGTAGTCAAATATGAAAAAGATGCTTTTACAGGTTTTAATAATTTTTAGAAAACTCAATTATTTGAAAGGTTTGCTCCAAATTTAAATATTTGCAACTCCTATGAAATCAACAAAACTGTTACAGTTTCTGAGGTTTTCATGTTCCTTGGTCTTTTGAAATATGAGAATTCATAGGCTGCTTAGTCTGAACACCGCACCTGAATTTGTGAGTACTACTCCTCAGTCTGCAGGCTTACACTGAACACAGTTGTGAGTGCAGCTGGGTCACAGGCTAAATTCATTAATTAGAGTACCTAATAAATTGTTATTGATATTGTTCAGTTGTTTGTCACCACCCAAAATGGTCAATAATGTCAACAACAGAAAATAGAATGTAGCAAAAGCCAACCTGAGCTTACATAAATTAACTGAGGGAAAAAGCACAGATGAAGATAGAGGCAACAGTGGAGTGGAGTGAGCAAGGGGGATGCAAAGAGGTGACCAGAGACTTGTGTGTTCTGAAATGCTGCATTCAGTTAAACTCTCAAATGGCACCTCACAGGGTCCTGCTCTGCATTAGCAGGAAGGAACAAACATTGGTTTTTCTCCTTAGCCTCCTGCCATACCCTCAGTAGGCTACACTCTTCATTGCTTGAGTAAAAGGAAGAACTTGGTGTAGCTGGAAGATATTTTTCCATTTGATTTTGCAGATGAGGCTGGAGGGAGTGCTCCTTTGGAACATCAAAGCCTTTCATGAATATATGTTATTTTGGTAATGATCCTTCTGTAGTCTAACAAGTCTAAAACAACCATTTTGTGGAGACTTCATTTTTCTTTCACTTTTCTTGACAAGTGTTTTCTATAAAAGAATCCAGATCTTGACACAGAAATGAAGCATTTGCTTTAATGTGACATTCAGAGGTCAAAAATAATTTCCCCCCGTAACCCTCTTCACCACTTTTAAACCCAGGCGTTTTTCACTGTGAACCAGAACTGTGTAATTCTTCAGACTGTGCTGAGCCAGGCAAACCCTGTTTTCAGCCAGCAGCAGCAGCGAGTCACGGTTTGAACTGTGCAGCCCTTTTCCAACATAGGCTGTGACACCTCTCTGCTTTTCTTTAATATTTTTATCATCTTCCTCCAATTCTACTTGAGGTGGGGTTCTGGTTCTGAGATTGTGCCAAGCAACTCGGGCTGTAAGGAAAAGCTCAACACTGCCTTCCCTTCTCACCCTGCTTCCACCAGCGGGGCTGAAACGTGGGCTGTCCAGAGACCTGCCACTCTTGCACTGGCTCAGTCTGAGCACCTGAAGGTTTGTCCCTGACTGCAGCATTTGGGTGTTTTCCACTGGCAGGTAAAAGTGATGAGAAGTGGAGAAGGGAATCACTCCTGGGGCTGCCGAGCTGGGGCAGCTGAGCTCCAGGGACAGCTGGGGCCTGAGCAGAGCTGCTGCTGTAGGATTTTCCAAATCTGTAGGAATAGACAGTATCGCTGCCTAATCTCATGTGATTTAAAATTACCATAACCAACATTAGGATCAAAAATTTCATTTATGCATTTTAAGTTTACCAGAAAGAGGTTTTTTCCCTCATCAGTTGAATTCCTTATGGTTCCCAGAAAGAAACAATCTTTTACAGGCAGAACTGGAACAGCCTGGCATAATCACTCATACCTAATGATGGATATTTATTGCTGTCATCAGAGACTTGAGGTCTAAAAATCCCATCTTACAAAAATAATTTTAAAAAATGAATGTAATGATTTCACTGATCCATTGCTGCTAAGTCTGAAGTACATGGAGAATTCAGATTAATTCACACATTACAATTGATCCAATATGTTGGACTGAGCTCAGTGGCTGCAGTATGGAATATTTGGAATACTGGATGTATATACAAGCATGCACTTGTTAACTTGTCTAACTTGCTGCAAGTCTGCTTCAGTCTCCTCTAAACTGATGCAAGGTTCATAACTGTGTTAAATGGGAAAATCATTAGGCCAAACATTGTGCATTATCGTCTGAATGCCTACATTTTCTTAAAAGCTTTAATCCAGATATACATATAGATATGCATATAAAGACTAAGATATTTTTTTATCCTCTAAAATTTCAGGATATTCTGTAAGACTTTCGCACTCTTTCCCTTGTCTAGAGTTTTCCACTGCTTTGGGGAGTTATGATTCACAGAAATCAAAAGACTTTGGATCAGGACAATAATTTATTTACACCTCAGTGACTTTGGTGGACTTGCACTCAATTTTCTGTTGGTCCAGTGATTTTAGGCCCTGAAATACAGACATAACTCTCAACTCCCTTTCTATTCTTTAGGAGCAGAGCAATGCATGAACTCGCTTCATGCTTCTACTACACATCTCATTCCCTTTTCTTTCTAGGAAAATAGTTTCCTGTTATTTTTAGCTCAAGTCACAGCTTCATTTTAAAAAAATATATATATAATCTACAGTTTCTTAGTAGTCCCCCAAACTTAATTTCCTGGGCTGCAGAAGAAAGCTGAAAAAGGTGAAAACACCATTAACTTTTGATCTGTTTTGCTAAGAGCATGACAGGCTTCTCAGATCCAGTTCATAGTCCTCTTTTAAGTACCTTAAGGTAAAGGATGCAAGTCACAGCTATGTCAGAACATGCTCTGCTCACCTCCTCTCCCCCCCTCAAACCATTTCTGACCCTGCTTTGGGGGACAATATTGAAAACAGTGAAAATATAACCCTGTTAAAAACATGAATCAAAAAGTCACTGCTTGTGGACATGTTTTTAAAATTGCTTAGTTGCATGGAAGTCCCTTTAGTGCTTGAAGGACTTTAATAAAATTGATTTTCTGAGTATAGCCTTTTAGCAGCTACTGTATAAGCTTGAAATATGAACCCTTCATTGTTGGAAGTGTTTCATTTTTGCCCTGTAACTAATGATCAAGGGAAAGAATGTGTTCAGAATTCTCCATGGTTGCCATTTTCATAATTAAATTGTGCTAATAATAAAGCTTTGCAGACTTTAAACAAACTGGCACTGGAGTGGAATGTGGTTTGCAGTGTTTCATTTAGAGACCTCTGCAATTAGTCCTTAATGAATAAGCATACCACAGTGATAAGTAAGACATCTCTGTGAACAGGTTATTTACCAAAGCACAAAACTGTGACATTTTCATTCTAATAAATGAAATCTCTTCTCCAGATTTCTTCTGAAGGCTCTTAAGTAATTTGGGAAGTTAAAACCCATTAATTGTCTTTAATGCCTGATGTGTAATACCAGTAAGACGGCACCACTGTTCATCCTAAGTACATTGGCTCAAAAATAAGCAGCTGAGTCAGTAAGACAATTACTGAATATGAGCAGCATAAATAGTGCAGATCTACTGGCTTTAGTAAACTGCACAGAACTTTAAAATACTAGAATCACATTCGCTGCAGAGCCATAGCTCCAGGTTATACTTTTCCCTCCCATACTGCCTACCTACTTACACTAAGACTCATTTTACATTCTTTCCTGTATTTGGTCATTAATAAGAGATTATTAAAAGAAAAAAAAACCAAACAAAACAAACACAACCAACCCACACCCTACACATCTCAGAACATTTTGTGGTAGGGTAAATCTTGCAACAGTGGTTATGTACATCAGCAAGGAATCCAGCCCTTAGTGACTGAAGGCACAGAATTAGGAGGTTGGAGTTAGTTCACTGACTGTGCCTCTCGCAGAACTGTAATGCACTGCCCATAGGAGGGAGTCATTATTTTCTGGCAAAACTCATTTCAGCATCTAATGAACCAGATGGTGTGGACTCTTAAACTCATGCTTTGGCTCACAGAGTACGGTAGGGTAGAGGATCCTGGTATTTTTTCCATGGACTTTAGCGGGTATTGTATCTGGCCCTAGGAAGAGAAACCTGGTGATTGCTGCTAGCAGGAAGTATTGGGGAAAACACAGACTCAACAGACTGTCAGCACACTGATGTCTATACAATCACCCCAGAGCAATAGGGAGATAACTCAGTATCTCCAGAAGCAACTGCGCTTCAGCCTAGGTTATCAAACCCAACTTATTTCTAAGTTGCCTTTTCCTGACAGGATCACAGACACTACCAATCATCCAGGCGTGTTTCCTGTCTCTCAAATATCTGGGTAGACAACTTTGCACTATCACATTTCAATTCTATTCAAGAACTCTTTTCCCCCTTTATACACAGTCATCTTTCTTTTCTTTTGTAAGAAAAAAAAAAATGGGAATAGAGGAAAAAAAGTTGGTGTACACAAAAACACCAGAGCCTCGGATATATTTTAGGTTCCTTTCCATAACAGAAAACAGTTTTGTGTAGTTGGCAGCATTTCTTGTGGCAAGATTGGATACAGAAACACTGCAAACACCAAACTGGACCCCCACAGAAGGCTGCCACAGACCAGGTGCTCCATGGAGCAGTGCTCAGCTCAAGCTGGTCAGCCTGCACAGGTACAGCACACACTGACAAACACAGGAATGGAATCATCTGTCCAGAGACTTTCTGTTTAGAAAATGTTCCGCTGCACGGTCTCCAGAGTCACTGCTGCCTTTACAAAATACTTTAGGACCTGCTCTCAAAATCTCATCAGGCTCCATTATCCATACGAACAAGGGATGTCAGGCAATGGGAAAAACTGGAAAAAATAGCTATTGAAGAACACATCACAGCTGATGGTGCAGAGCCACCCCAGTGCCTCAGTATAAATGAGCTGAGGTCCAGCAGGGCTTAATTAGCTCCAGCTCAGCCCTGGCTGCAGGTGAGTTATGATGAATGTCCAGCTGAGCTGGACATGACCTGGCCCTTCAGAGAGCCTGTTCAGCTGTCTCTGTGTCCGTAGCACCGTTGAGCTGGAAGCCAGACACTGAACTCATGGATAACTACATTTGGGCTGTAGCTGAACTTTTTGTTTCACCTATTGCTCTTGAAGTTCCTAAACTGCATCCCTCAGATGGACAAAAGGAGACTTTATGCTTAAATCTACATCTGCTCACCTTATACCCATGTATCATCCTGCTAGAGCTGCCCCTTAAATAACTGTTACTCTTTTCTCTTGTGCTTATATTCCAAATATGTTTGGATACAGAAAACTTAAACCACATTTGTTAAATGCAGATCAGTGCTCTGAAACACACATTCCTGTTATCTACTGCATTTTAAAAAATCCTTCCTGTTAAAATTCTGGCTATTTTTTATTTTAAAAAATGATGTCTTACTCTCAATGGGACAAGAAGCCCCACAGGCTTCTTTTGGGAAAGTGTGAAAAATTATCTGCTGTTGTCTTTTTTGTTCTCAAAAGCATTCAGTGTTAGATTCTCTACCTAGAAGCACATGGAAATTATTTGCTATAACCCACACCAAGCAATGGATTATCTTTGTAAAACTGGCAACATTGCAATGGATGAACTTTATGCCAAGGGGTGACAGTGACAGTGTCCCAGCTCCCAACATGATTTTCCAGGCATGAGAAATTGGTATGTGGCCGTGAGAACACATAAAGTGAGGCCAGGTGAGAAGCATCACGTCAAAGTCACACCCAACATGCACTGTGAGCATCCTTCTTGAGTGAGAGGCAGCAGATGGATCAGAACAGCTCTTCCATGAGCATCTTAATCCTATCATTTTGTTGATTCAGGGGAGACTGGGTGTTGGTAGGCTTGACATAGACTGTCTTGGGACTGGCACTTTCAGTCACAGTGCAGCTATTTCCAAGACTATTACCACAAAATTGATTGAGTCATTATGCCTCCAGGTACTGCCATTTTAAAAATTTATGTAAAAATAGATCTTGGAAGGTAATGAAAATTTAGAACTTGAAAATAACATCTCTGTCATAAAAGTAGTAAAGCACAGACAGAAACTTTTACACACACTCCTCCAGGCTTGCCAGAATGCAGCCCCTGTAGCCAGGCAGTGGCTGTGCATCCTGCGTGGGACAGCCCATTGAGGCTGCACTGGTGGGAGCTGTCAGGTGTCACCTGGGCAAAACGGACAGACCTAAACTGGAACCACAGAAGTGAGTGAGGTGGTGATGTGTTTTATCTACAGCACACTCGTACCAGGATTGCTATTTTACTTATTTTAATTCTTAGAGGAGTCCCGTGAAATCCTAGAAGTATTCCTGCAAACAGCAGTTCCATGACTCACTGTGCAAAGCAACAAGAGGCAGTAACCGCTGAAGTAAATTCTTCATCTCTGTTGAAATGTTCAGTCTCTTTTCCATTTTAGACTTTATACATCAGACTAAAATATTTAGCACATAGAAATGGGACAAGTAAAAGTGCTTTTCTTAAACAGAAATCTCATACAGTTATTCAAAAAGCAAATCAATTGAGGCAGGCAAAGAGAATACACCTCAGATGGGCCTGGGTAGAAAAAGGAGAAGTAATACATTGTGTTCATTAAAGCAATATTAAAATTAAATTTAATACAAAGTACCTGAGACTAAAACCCAAAACTATTAACCCCAAAGCCACTAACTATTCATTAGCCAAGTCAATTTTGCATCCCATTATGATTCACAATGTGTAAATTCCCATTGAAATTGATTTAGTAAACCAGCTCTTTGATGGCCCTGAAATTAAAAGGATAGAAGAAAAGATACAACTAATTGAAGAACATAATTTGATGCTTGTAAAGGGTGCGAAATTTACCGAGAGCAGACTGGAGCTTTAATTAAAGACAACGGGCCAAATTCACACCTGGGATAATGATTGAGGAATTTTGCTGAGGTCAGAACTGCAGCCACTCGTGGCAGGGCTGAATTAAGCTTCCGGTAGTGTCCATTTTTAAAAAGAACTAAGGAAAAAAGCCTCAGGGGTGGGGGAAAGAGAGAGAGAAATAAAGTGAGAAATACATATTTCCCTGTCAGGAGGTTACCCTTGACAGGCCTTCGTCTGCATTGAGCAACACTGGGAATTTCTTTCTGTTTGCAGCAGATCAGGGGGACAAATTATAAAATGATGATACTTCTGCTCCCAGATTAAGTAATGAGAAGAGCTGAAGTTTCACAGGACTGCCAGGAAAGAGCAGAGAAATAAGCCCACATCCAGGGGTTTTTGAGTAAGGTCTTTTTATTCTCCTCTTAGGGATGTTCAGGCTGTTTGAAACAATTCTGTAACTTCTCTTTTTGTCTTGTTTCACAATGCTTTGTGATGAACCATTGCTAGAATATTTGTACTTGGGAATCTGATACTTTATCATTTTTATATAATTTGGTTTTGTTCTATGAAAAATCTCACCTTTATGAAAGAAATAACAGCCGAAGAAATGATGATATTCTGCATTTTTTTGTAGAAGAGTATGCAACAGGTCATGAAGAAATTTTACATTATTTTCTAAGGAATTTTAACTAACAATTTGAGAATATGAAGGCCAAGATTAAAAAAATTATTTTGTCTGCTTCCTTGGTAAGATATAGAGGCTTAAACCATGTAATAATTTCAGTGTATAGCTGCTCAAACTATTAATTGTAGATCCAGATGATGAAGTGCACTTATTTTTTAGTGCAGACAGACTGTAAAGAAGGTAACATTTTCTCTTGTGTATGATTTATAATTTATTTATATACTATTATAATTTATAAGGGAGGATCTTCAGCTGACAAAGTCTTTAGTACAGTAATGCAAAATAATGGCATGTTTAAACCTAAACAGGAAAGTTTAACACTTGCTATTTCTTATGCTCCTCATTGTGAAGCTGAGGAGTGTCTAAAGTAGCACAAGGAGAGCCAGGAGAGAAGCTTTAGATTCTGTTTTACCAGCAGCAATATTTAGTGTTGGTTCTTACGCTCCCTTTTGGTGCTTCAACTGATTTAACACTTGAGTTTTCTCTCGCTGCAAGGTTGATTACACATTCCCAAGCTGGGTCTGTCTTGCTCAACGGACTGGAATGCTCTGAGGAATAATTTGCCCAAGAAGAAGATTCTTTTTTTAAATAACCATAAGTAAATAGAGGATTACAATGCATAGTCTTGAAATCTCAGGAATAGTCCATGTCTAATATAATGTCTACAGCCATATCTTGGAGATCGCTGTAAGGGGGCTGATGTATCCAAAATAATGTAGGGAGGAAATATAAATAGTTAAAAAAATCTTCACCTACCATGAAATTTACGTGAAATTTAGATTCTTTGTGTCCAACACTCAGACAGACCAAGTGGGATGAGCCAGCAACGTGATCTAAGCCCACCACTGCACACATTTCCTGTGCAGGAATGGTGTGAGTTGATTTGGATTGCTTTGCCCATGGTATTTGAGGACTGACAGCAGAGTTTGTAACAGGCGTTAATCAGGTGGGTGACAAACAGCAATCTGTGACCCTACAAACCTGCTCTTTAACTGTTCTGTGCAGCTTTAAAATACACAGCAAAATCTACAGAGACAAGAGTTTAAAAGTTGGGGCATTGGAGCAGAGCTCACAGGCCCAGTGCCTTAGTGGCACAAATCTGTGCTGGCATGGATGTGTTTCTCCCTTTAGCTGCTGATGAGGACTCTCATCTCCACAGCGAAAGGGGATATTCTTATCCAGAAAGTATCACCAAACTTAGGAAGGGGCTGAAAGGCTGTCAGATTTCAGTACTGAGCAGTATCTGTTTAAACTCCATCAACAACACCCACATAAAAGCTGTTGTGCAGGAGCAAATAAGAAAAGTTGAATTCTTTGCCTAGTGTAATTCACTTCATTTATTGACTTTTTTTCCCTTTCATTTGTCAGTGGTTCTGAGATGCCTGGCATTCAGGATGATTTGTAATGTAAATTATATAATTGTACTTTCACATATTTTAACATCAAATAGAATGATTGACTACAGAATTTGAGCTGTCTACAGGTGGGGGTCAATTATCATCTGAATAATCACACTGCCACACAAGAATAGCATGGCCATGGAGTGTGACATATTTTTATCTCTATGCATTTCAATGAAGTCAGGCTGGTACATAAAAGGTTATCACCTAGGAAACATATTTTCCTAAGCACAAGTTAAACATGCAAGCAAGATCAGCATAGATATTCAATTTAGCCAGTCAACCCTAACCTATTAATATTTTAACAAAATCCAGTGAGGATAATTTTTTTCTTTGATCCCATCTCATTTGAGCAGCCTGGAAAGGGAAGAAAAATTAAAAACAAAATAGTCAAGCATACAGAATGAGGTTATGTATTAAGTGGGCTATTTAATGTTTTTGGCATATTATAGCCCTAGGGAAAGTATGGATGGATTTAACAATCAAGATCTGTGTTCCCTGGGCCCACAAAGTTCGAGAAACATAAAATAATCTATACTTCTGAGCTGACAAATCTTACCTGACACTCTGCTTCATCTCACTGGGACTCTCTAGCTCAGCATTAATCATATGTTACAGGGAGTAAAAAGAAAAGTAAATCACACTAAGCTGGAAAGTGAGATGGAAGGTCTTTGGGCAAAGCTTTTAATCAATAATATGTGGGATAATAACCAGGAGCTATTGTTTGAATCTTCAGATATGAAAAGGCAGCAATGCAAAACACAAAGCAACTACAAACTGCTGCCACTTCAAAGGGGTCTAATGCAAACCAAATCAGGTTGGTTTGCCCTAAATCCCACCCTCTCCCCTTCCCAGTCCATTAGCAACATTCTGTATTCATGATTCACCAGCATTTTGATCTAACTCCAAAACTGCAATTAAAAGTGTCAATCTGATCCTATAGATCAGGGGACACAGTAGTATCATGTGCATTAATTTTTGGGTGTCTAATCTGAGATCCTTTGCTATTCATTGACATTCAGAGAATGTTCAAAAAAAGGTCTTATTTCTCATCTCAGACAATTCCCCTCTTTCCCTACTAGCTTGTGTTCACACAATTACTGCTAAAACACAAGACTGGTATTATTTTGCTCTGAGTTCTACCTCATTTCCAAATACTATGCCCACCTTCATGTCCATGTCTTCCCTTCCTTCCACTCCTCCCCAGACACTAATAAAAGGAAAAAAGTAGTGTGTAGTTATTTGTCTGCTGAACACTGAAGAATCCTTTGGTTTATGCATTTTTAGCTGTTTAATTTGTGGTTTAAATTAGAATATGTGATCAGCGGGTAGAAGGCAGTTTCACTAACCCGGTCTCTGCGGGCTGAAGGCTCAGCCATGAAATGCACGGCTGTGATTGATCTGACCTCCAGCTATTCATCCAGCTCAGTTCGTGACCTCTAACTTTCCTCACCCCTTCAATAATGTGTGTAATAATATTTGGTTTGCTCGGTTATGAACAGGAGGTGGAGACGCTAGTCCTGTCTCATACTTTTGTAATTATTATTATTATTTTAGGGGGTGGAGAGAGAGAGCTACAGCTCAGAGTGAAACCTAACCCAAATCCAGTTCAGGCTGTCCATTAATGCAAAACAGTTCTGAAGCTGTGAATGGAGCTCCAGTAATTCCTCCAGTGCTGCTCAGCAGGAGCTTGGCAACACACTGCTTGCATGACTATAGTAAAAAGAAAAGTCTCACAACCATGAAAACATTCAAGGACCTTTTTCACAAGCAAGCCTATTACTGAGGCAATATTTTTTTACCACTGAGTGTGTGGCCACATTCTCTTCCTTTTACTTTGTTGCTTTTATTGAATACAAATATCATTTTTTCTCCTTTTATTTTTTTCGTTGGTGTTTTTTACCTATAACTCAAATTTAGGATACTTAATAATGGTCCTACCCTGAAACAACAAAAAAGATATTTTTCTGCTTTAGACACAGTGATACATGTAGAATTTACTTTTTAAACAGCTCTTTCGTTGAAGTCCAAAAAATCTTTCAGTGCTGTAATTTCAATACATGTTAAACTTTTCAACATTCTGAGAACATTTCCCTCAAAATAAATAAAACAAAAACCTGACTTTTTATAAATTTTAAACTAATAAAACTATTTTTTTAAGGTTAAGATGGACTACTGGAAAAAACTCTCTCATTTTTTAAGGAGATTTGGCTGGCTCATCAGTGATACCTTCTATCTTTATTTCAAAACTCCCCTACCAGTTTCCTGTCGGCAAACCCAGGGAAAACAGAGACAGTCCCAGTGAATTCACACATTCTTAAAATTAAATCACTTTAATGGCCTAATAAACCCACAATTTTTTTAATGTTAGTTAAAAATAAATCATAGCAAATTGTTTCTCTGATGGCTCTGGACTTTTTTTTCTCTGCTTATCATAAATATATAAAAAAAATTCACCTTAGCTACAGCACTGTCTGTTTTATCACACCAGCACCTGCGGACTCACTGCAAATACTCCTCCGGAATGCTTGTCAGTCCCAGTGTGCACCTCCTTGACAAACTGTGTGGTGACAGTCACCCAGCCTCGGCATTACCCTGGGGCCAGGGCAGATCTGCTCACGGCAGGAGCGCACAGCGTGCTCAGGGAAAGGCGTTCCCCCGCCCTCCGGGAGTTCCTGACCTGCTGCCATTCCTGCTGGTCTTGGCCAGGCAGGTGAACCACGGCTCTACGTTCACAAATGCAGACACACACTTTCCTGGAGCGGGGTTTCCCAGGTAAGACAAACGCAAGAAGAGCAGTGATGCTCTGCAAGGAGCCATGGCTGGAGCCAGGCTTTCTCCAGGTGGCCTCACCACCACGAGGCACTGACTCTACTGTGTCTTCAGCTCCTGCATCAGCCAAATTTCCAATTCCCTTGCATGCAGCTGACACAGCTCTTCCTGACACCCAAGTTCAGGAAGCATTTGGCTGCTATACCTTTTATTGTACTCCCAATATAGCAGAACAATCTCCTACAAATGTTTTTCTACTCATGGCAAGCAAAGAGAATTGGTATGCAGCCTGAAATTACCACACGGAACACAGATTATATAAATTTTGGTAAAATATAACAAGATACGGTGATGTAAAAGATGTTGTGGCAAATGAGAAGCCTCCATGTTTTCAACAGAACTTGCATACGATCACGCACAGTGATTACTTCTGTGTCTGCTCTTTCCCCAAATGGTGACCCACCTTCCTGATTTCCTGGGGCTTTAACTGCAGAATAAATGACAGGCAGGAGATGCTGTGGGGATGCTGGGGGGTGGCATCAGAGCAGGCACTGTCCTGCACATGCCTCTTCCAACATCTGCCCAGGCAGGCAGGTGGATAGGCTTTGCTGGGCTGCAGTCAGCCTCTCTGAACATCACTGAAGCATAACTGTTGCTAATAGGTTTTTTCAAGACTGCAGAAAGGATACAGTTTTGAAAACAAACAGGAAGTTCTTGGCCACTTCTGCCTCTCTTGTATTTGTATATGTTCTACAGTAGTTCCCACTACAGAGCCAGCATTTGTTAACAGCACTTACAGAAATCTCCTTTAAAAAAGGAGCCATCTTCTTTGATGCTACATTACAGTAAGAGTTGGCATTTTCATGATGACTACTATATATTCAAAGCCACCATTTCTTAATTTGCTAATAGAAATCACTCCTCTGCAGCCTTGGTCCCATTTGTAAGGACTCTGGTTTGCAATGAACCAGTCAGGAAAGCGTATACAGGCTGTAGATGCACTCAGAAAACTCATCAAGGTTTTCTGCTGGTTTTTATACGACATAAAGGAATATCTAAACCCACTAATGTCTCTGAAACCAGAATGAACTGCTTATAATGACTTGATATGAAAAAAAAAAATCAGTTTCTTTATCATACAATAGGCTTTTGTACGTCCTTTGAGGAAAGTGGTAGTGCTGTCTGAATTTAGGCTCAGTGAAATGCTGAAACGTTAAATTTAATGGTGTTTCCTGTTCTAAGCTCTTCTGAACTGGTCTTAGCAAAGACTAATGACCAAACCTTTGAACTCCCAAGTCTCCTAAGATTTAATTTATTATTTCTGAGAGAAAAAAAATGCATAAATTATGAGAACAAGGGACACAGTGACCAGAGACAATTCACCAGTGTCATTTACATATTACAGCAGGGTCGTAATTCCTAGAATTACTCATTGTTAAAATACTATAGAAAAAAAATTAACCCAAATTCAGGATGACAGCCAGAAGCAAGGGCTGTTCTATTCCAAAGATATCTTGAAAGGTTCACAATATTTTCTGATTATATTTAAACTCTATACAATTTGGAACACAGAGAGTTAAAACAGGCTGGAGAAACCAACAAAAGCATTTAAGCCTCTGGTGTGTTGAGTCAAAACTCACTTGGGTCAAAGGAAAGGAAAATACATAGCTCAACAAAATAACCTACAATATATTTTTTAGGAGATATCTATTTGCAGGAATTATAACTTTCACATGAACATATCAGTCTTGACAATCCCCTTCACAGAAGAGTTTTCTTAGGTATTCGGCTGAATTTCTTTTGTCAAACCTAGAAAGCACATGACAATTGGTAGCAATTAGAACAGTTGTTCAAAGTGTGACAGATCTGGGTTTAAATCCTTGATTCAGACCAGGGACTTCAACCTGGATCTTTCCCATCTTACACAACTGCACCAATAATTAAGTTTTTGCTAATTCTGGGCTGGATCTATGCATCTATTTCAAATTTTTTTGTTTTTATTATCTCCATTTGTTTCGTCCTTATAAGAAATTTTTGCTTGAACAGAATTGCTTGGAAATGGAAAAAACATTTTGCAGAAAGAGGGAACATTACAGTAAATGCAGTGCTAGAGCTTATTCTGCTTTTATTTAAAGGCTTTGTGAAGCAGTGAAAAACCAGAAAATTACAGACATGTTTTAGGAAAAAGACTTTGCTCACAAAACAAATTTTCTTCCTGAAAAGCAGTTTATTGCAATGTAGAAAGCTCACTAATTGGATTTATGATAGGCAAGCAGTAATGGTAAAAAGGAATAATGTCAACAGAGGAAAAATAAATGCATACTAAATTTTTCAGACACCTACACATTTTCTCTGCTTTCCTGAACCAAGTACTCAGTGTTTCCAGATTTCTGTCGATTCTTAGTTTACTTGGCAGACAGAGTGTGGTTAGATGCGAGGTAAATAACCACACAGAATTAACTACAATCAGAAAGGCTCAGTGCAGCTGATGGGGAGATCAGCTGAGTGAAGTTCTGGAACACTCAGCCGATGAGAAATGCATTGTGCTAAGGTGCTCTCTTCAGACACTATTCAGAATGTCTGGTATTTATTTGCCTCACATGCCAAGTCACCTATACATGTTACCCTCCTTTTACACACTCTAGCAAAACTGCATCACCTTTTAAAATTTAGCTTTTCATTTTGAGGGTTGCAGTATTTTTCCGGCTCAATGTAGGATTGAAAGCACAGCCCAGCCCGGGTAGTTCTGTGTTATCCTGAGTTGCAGTGCAACCTATCTAATCTTGGCAGGCATAAATGTTTCAAAACACAGCTGAAATTCTGCAGAGTGCTAGTCAAAGATGTGACTGCAAAAGTCACCTCAAAATCTTGCACTTATTTCGCACTTTCATTTAGTGCCATAAAAGACCTCAACATCAATCATTAACAAGCTATTAACACATGCAGCTAATAAAAGTGTTCAAAGTCTGGTCAATAACAATGACAGAAATTCCTGGTTTACAGCTGGTTTAAGCTAAATCTATGGAGCGCACACCAGTTATTTCCTCGGCTAGAAGGTGCTTCTGGGTTGTTTTGCTTTCATCTCTGCCTGTGTAACACACACAGAGGCTTCCTTTCTCATCTCTGCTCTGCAAAACTTGTCCCTTCCCCTGCTGCCTTTCCCACTCACTCTTAAAAGCAGTTTTCAAGCACACAGGCAGGAAATCTTTTCATTCAAATGTCATTTGATTTTAATATTATTACCTGGTAGGGAAAGTGCTATCAAAGGAATGAGAAATCTCAGCTCAATTTGCAATTTGTAAACACAATAAAATAGTGCTTATTAACAATAATGAATAAACAGGCTGTAATTTAGGCAACATCCCTCAAAGACATCTCCTTCTAGTTTTCTAAATTGTACCAAAACTCACCCATGCTCCCAGAATTAATAAAGGCAAAAGCATCTTTGGCTACCTGAATAAATATATATTTAGGATTTTGTAATTCATTTGTTTTGATCAATCATTTTGTTAAATAAAATCTCTGATGTCATGAAACCTGAACAGCTGCTCAATTAGCTCGTTACTTGTGTGTTACAAATGTCACTCAGGCTTTGGGGGGGGTGTGGTGTGTTACTGATGATTTTCTCATTGTGCCTGTTCCTAGTAACACTTGTCAATAATTGCATTTTCGTGGTGACAGTTTCTTGCCCCTATGCAAAGGAATTTAAGGTTAGATTATAGAGAAAAAGGCATCACAAACAAACAGGCTCAGAAAAACATGAAAACACCTAGCCTCCATCTGCTCAAGTGTGATACACTTCAGAGCTCCCATTTCACATGTAAAACAGAACATGATTTATAATTTATGTCTAGTTGGTGCGATCCTTCTCAAAGAAAAAAATTCTTTGATGAAACACTGGCTTTATGTTATCATAAAACTATCGAGAAAAATCACAGAACATTTGGCAATTTACCTCTACTACAACATCTTTGAAGTTTAGATGTTTATATTTTATGCACTTTTCAAATGAACTGTACTGCTGAACACAAACACAAAAAAGCATAAGTGTGAGTCAACGCTAAAATGTAATTACAGCATTAGCAGCAGTAAACCACTGCAGGTATTTACAGACCTCCAGGTAACACTTAAGGCCCAGTTCTAAGAAGATTTTAAATATTCTGTGTAGTGTAGAATTTATACAATATTCTTGATTTATTTAAAATCTATAAAACACTTAAAAAAAATCAAAGTACAAAGGCAGAAGCAACGCAGCTCCCAGATTCTGCAGAACCACAAGTCTTGCTTATAGCTGTGGGGCTTTTTACTAACAAAATTACAGGTTTTTGAGAGCATACTTGGGAGATGATCCTGCACCCCTCAGGCCTGTGAATCACCTCAATGATTAGCACTGGTTATGTGTAATAGGGTGAAACTCACTTCTGAATAAAATAACCTTTAAAAGGTTTAAATTAGACTTCTGTTGGGTTGCAGGCACAGAAATTAATTACTAATGTGAAAAGCCATTTCAAATCTACAGGATTATTTATTAACACAAAAGAGACACGATCAAGGAGTAAATAGGGATGTAGGGTGTTGAAATCTGCAAGGATCAACCTCTTGATCATACAGGAAAGCCACATGATCCTTTCCTTAAATTCTGTCATTTTCAAAGCACCTGTCCTGTGATGTCTCAGTTACAGTCCCGCTGCTGTGCTCCAACAGGCAGAAAAGTCAGAGTGGTTTGTCTTTGCTCTGACAGGTTCATCAACATATCACAACCAAAACACTGCACTCCCACTTGATTTTCAGTCCATTTACTAAAGGAATGCATCATTCTGCTGTGATACATTTCTCACCACTGGCTAATTTCTAAGGCTGTGCTGAGCAGTAAGCAGGACTTTACAAAGGGCCAGATTAGAGGGATTTTCAAGCATCTTTCCTTTTGCTTGTGACAAAACTAGGCAGAAAAGCTATTTGAAAAGTGTCAGAATACTGTGTGTTGGTTGGCTTGATGAAAACTGTTATTTTCATATAAATGGCATTTTTTCAAAGCATCAATTAAATCTCCTTTAGTGAATCGGCAGATTTGTGACATCACCTCTAAATATACCTTTAGAAGGAAGAGATTTAAATTTGTTTCCTGCTCTAACTACCCAAAGTAGATTATATATTGGCAGTATAAAAAAAATAGAAAATCAAAAAGGTGAAAAGTAAAAGGACAACAACACAATTCACAAGCTTTTAAAAAGTGATTTTGCAGGATTTTTTTTTTTTTTTAATATCCTCTTCAGGCTAGGGGGGAAATATTTAAAAAGGGGATCTTATGAAATTTAACTCGATTGGGCAGAGTTGCACTGCTCTCCTTGTTTACCTAGAGGCACAATTCAGTCCAAAATGAGGGTGAGGACAAGGGGCTCTCCCCTCCCCAGCTTCAGGCTGTGCTCCTGAAGGCGTCACCTCCACGGCTGCTCGAGGCTCTGGGCTCTGTGCCATCAGCACAATCGAGCTGAAAATTACTGCATTCCAGTGAAATTGTAGTTTGTTCATATTTTACAAAAACATCTCTTTATTGATACAAGGAGTCAGGGTAGTAGCATACAAATTCCTGCTACATCTGGCCGAACTTTGATTTTACCATATGGATCCCAACCCTCCTGTATGGAATGAGACTTCCAGGGCTCCTGGAGGACCCCAGCACTCAAATACTGTTGATGCTCAGTGGCGTCTGCAAACCAGGTCATGACAAGCCATCAAATTAGGGTGTCCTTAAGAATTTTTTACCCTTCATTTGAAAGCTGCCACCTGCTCATCTGGGAGACTGTTTTTCAGGCTGCTTCATTGCTACATGAAATAAAACAGATTCTCAAGTGCTTTCACTATTCTTTGAAACCTCATCCATAGTGCAAACTACTACAGTCCCTGTGAAATGGGTGGAACTCCTCAGAGTTGCAATAACCTGGCAGTATTGTCAGTGTGGAAAACAGGGAGGTGAGTAACTCTCATAACCAAGGATTTTCTATAAAATCTCTGTAAGGGTTTCAGCTTTTGCATTGTGAGCCAGCACACTCACTTACACAACGATTGAAGACCAAAACAGGAGCCTTGCCCTTTGCAGCAATGTAGAGATGCAATTGCTTTCCTGGTGAAATTGTGATGTTCAAAAATAAGCAGAAGCAGTGCCAAATTTGTTAATTTAGTGGGCAGCATTACAAGAGGAAAGAGGCTGCTTATGAAAATGCTGTAGCTTCTCCTCCTTTTTAAAGTTTTTAAATATTAAACCCATCATTCAGGCACTTGCAGCTGTTCCACCGAGTGTTTCAGCCTTCCAGAGCAGCAGTTTCTGGAGCACCCGGGGTTGGCCACGGCCACAGCACCTGTACCTGGGCAGGCCAGCCCCTCCTGCGGGGTGATGACAGCCCGGGAGGCTGATGTCTTCGTGGGAGATCAAAGGAATTCTTGAGGGGTCAGGAGAGGATGACATGAGGGTTGGACAGCTGTACTGCTTGAGAGCCTTTCAGGCAGGTGATCTACTTACACTGTCATTTTTGGTCTATGCCAATTAAGTATTTTTTTTCTTTATAAAGCGTCTCTGGCTCAAAAAATGCCTTCACATTACACTGGCCCCTTCCAGCTGAGTTCTGGGTGGATGGATTTTTATGTAAATGGGATCTGCAAGAAGTATGAAAGGAGCCAATGTGCTTCCATTGGCAGGCAATGGTTTCAGAAGCTTTGCAAGGGGAAATATTTGTTTCCATGTGATTATTCCTCCATAAAGAAAGATTTTATTGGTTGCTTTAAAGGACCTGAGTGCTGGATGACTTCTCTGAAATTACCCATTTCAGCAGAAACTGCAAGGAGTTTCTCAGACTCCTTATGCATTTCATACTGAAGATTTAATTTCAGTGACCAATCTCCAAGGTCTTATTTCTTACCCCTCTATAAAAAGTCAGTCTTGGTTGAGTATGACTTCTCCACCAATGACATCTCTACCAAACAAATGTTTCCGATCCGATACCTTCTAATTGAAGTTAACCTTAGCCAAGTCAAGATGATGGAAACCTGTCATACAGCATTAGAGTTCACTGAATGCAAAATTTGGGCCTGTCCAGCATCTGCTACTTCACTTGTGGTGAAGGCAGTTTGCTAATTGCTCTGAAATTAACCTTTGAAATATAGCTGCAATCATGCTTGAGATCTAGCGGTTTTTAGTAAGTTGCTGAAAAGCGAAACAAAAACACAATTAATTTTAAAACACTAAGGCAGCAGGAACAAATAAGACAATGTTTAGAGAGAACATGGTCATTGTTTAAGCACTGTTCATACTTATATTTCACGAAGAATTTAACCTTCAATATTAGAAAAATTATAGGGTGGGAGGCAGGAGTGAGTATTAAAATCCTCCCCAGAACTTTCATGGCTTAAGCTTCCTGAGAACTTACAATTTCTATTCAGAGATGTACAAAACTTTCATAAGGAAACTCTAAACCAGGAAAATCTCATTTAGTTCAATTTAGATGCAATTTTAATTGAACCTGGGCTGATTTATGCTTTTAAGTAGAAGTCATAAAGAACTCAACAGATGCAACACGATTTCTTTTTGAAAATTACCTTCTCCATCTTTTATCTCTCTTCCTGCTCTGTCAGCTGGTTTGTGTGGTCTTTTGAGACCTTAAAAGAGAACCAAAGACATGGTGAAATAAAAGCGGCAGTTACTTTAGTTGAGGTTGCCAGCCCTGCTCTGAGACCCTGCCATGAATTTTAAAAAAAGCAAGATAGTCCACTGAGCATCAGGAAGAGAGAGCTTAGAGTTAGGTATCTGAACACTTTGAACTTAAAAGAGGTTTTATGCAGGAGAGGAGGAGAGCTGCAGTTCTGCCATTTACTTAATTTCAAAATAAATCTACTATTCAGGGCAAAAATGTAGCTTTTCTCATACTGCTAAAAGCAAAGCGACATCAAAAAATACTACTAGGCAAAGGCCAGATTCTTTAAATATTTTGCAAGAACTAATACATTACGGCTACTTTTGTGAGTATTCCTGTCACAAGGGTGACAGGTTTAGCTTACCCAAATGCATTTCAGGGGAACACTCTGCTAACAGTCACATAAGACAAAAGCTAAAGCACAAAACTCGGTCTCTCACATCTCCAGCTTTCATTGATTTTAAATGGGTGCACGTGTCACTGGAGACAGAATTTGCCCCTAGCTGGGGACAATTATAACCCATACACCAGGGTGCTTAAATCATTTAGGTCTTGAGTTTAAGCAGCCTTTTCTATCCACACAGGTCCATGTTGCTTTAGCAGCTCGTTGCTGCTCATTTCAGGAGGAGCACAAACACGGGTTCTCCTTTGTACCCTTTCCAATGTCTAATTTTTTACATTACCTTCTTTGCTTTCATTTTATCCTCCACCTATACACTCCACCTGGCAACTCCTCTGACACAAACACCCAGCTAGAGCTGATCCAGTATGCTTGGATGGGGAAACTAAATACCACCCCACACACACACACCCCCATCCCCCCAAAAACCCTCCAAAAATCTGAGAAACATAGGGCATGCATAAGCAAAGACAACTGATCTAAGTCAGTTCTTCTGATGCTAATCTTACTGCAAATAATATGCAGGGTACATGAGAAAATGTCAAATCCACGCTACCTCACAATTGCTGGCTTTCACTCCAGCTTGAAACTAATCCAAAGAAAAAATACAAAGGAAAGGCTGAAAGTTCAATCATTATTTCTAACGTTTAAATGAAATAAAAATGTAGCTCCCTTGAAACTATGTTACTACATACATTACATATGTAATCTCACAAACTCCCAAAACAATATCAGTGTCTACAGCTATTAAAGTTTATAGGTGCAAAAAGAATGCAATTAAAACAGGTTATATTTAAATAAAATAATTCCTTCTAATTAAAATGTAAATAAACACCTTGTACAACAGGGAATGATCTGTATAATTATTCTTCAAAACTAACATTTTGTGATTAATAAAATAAACCTGAACTTTCACTGAAAAAGAAACATTTCTGAAATACATCAGATTTGCATCCAAACATCTTGTCAGAGCAAAGTATGGGTGTTTTTAACACAGTCTTATTGCATTGAAGTTAAAGTCAGGTGAGTGTCTCCATTCAGAAAAATGAGCACATAAAATACTTCCAGTTTTAGCATCAAACGTGTTTACTGCAAACACAGAAATGTAAGGGGAATGAAATGGTGAAAAGGGCTGCAACAGTTTTAAGGACTTATTTTTAGAAGTTTTACATTGGAGATGTACTAACCATAAAGTCTAGTTTTCATACGCAGCGCACATCAGCGTTTCATCCCCTCTGCCAGCTGGATGTCGCTGCTTGTTTCCAATCCCTAGAAAGTTCTATAAAGGCAAAATGAACTCTGAATGACTGCTCTGCTCTGCTTTCTGTCCCTTGTCAGGTGCCACCCTGCCAAGCCCCCGGGCCCGGTGGCGGCCACGTGCTCCCAGCGCGGTGCCCGCCCGCGGGAGCTCCCAGCGCCTGGTGCCGCGCACGGGCAGCGAGCGCGGTTCGCTAAGGCACACAGGATGAGGCCCCTAATCACTAACAGCTCCTCTGGAAACCCTAGCAGAGATAAAAACTACAAAGACACTGTTGGTTCCAGTCCCCTTATTGAATTTTCATTGCTGCTTTTATTGTAACTATGAATTCAGTCCATAATGTCACGTGTTCTTTGTTCTCCAGCCTGACATACATTTTAATACCCAGCGCAATATCTGTGCAAAGACTAAGTGTGTTCACGTGTAGGAGGGTTAACACTTCACTACAAACATGGTTATAGTTATAGATTAAAAGCAACACATTCAGTGATCCTACAGCTTAATATTTCCAACTCCCATCTCCTTCTGAAGGTTCTCCTCCCCTCCTCCTCTCCACCCCCCCACCCCCAAAAAATCACTGCACAAGAAATGCTGAGCATACAAATTATGTCATGACATCTGGAAAGAGACATGACTACCCAAGTAAAAAATAAACCCAACAGAGGTCATGGCTTTAACAGACTGTCGCTCTATATTTAAACTGATTGATTCATACAAAGACATAATTATAGAGAACACTGGAATCAGCAGCTCCCAGCACTCCAGATTGCAGGCACAATTGTGTTTACAGGAATTACATTTTAATACATCTGGCATAAGCTAATTGATACACTCAATATTATGCTACACAATAATTTAAACTTAAATTGTGAATAACGTCTACTTATTTTCCTACCTAGATAATAGCAACTTTCTTTCAACTATGCATGATCATGTATGATTTTTCAGGATATTCTTTGCATAAAATCTATTGGTTATGCAAATAAAAGGCTTTGGAGAATAATGTACAGTAACTAATTTGTATAATCAGTTTCCCTCAATTCAGCGTGATAATGATATGTAAAGCACATCACTACAGACTGTCTGTGAAATGAATTCTGTCTTAATATGCTAGTCAACTAGCCACTCGACCTTTGCACAGGCTCACTGTAAGAGGAGCAGAAAAACCCACACACATTCTTTCAATTTCTAAAGGGAAATTCGACTCTAGCCATAGAACAAAGAAAGAAGAAATAGAAGTAAAAGAAAATCAAAGAAAAAGTGATTTGGATTCAAGGGGATCAGATGTTTCATTTATTGCAGGTTGGAGACCTTCAATCAGTCAAATGAAAGACACATTTGTATTAAAATACCTACAAGGCAGAGAGAAAGCCTTGATCAGGTGTATTAGATTTAAGTTACAGCTCTCTTGCTGAGAGATGTGAACCTACCTTCCAGTCTATCTGTTCTCAATATTGAAGGCTTTCTGTGTTACAAACATGAGATGAAAGGTAGCTTGCTTGCCTTCCCACGTATCTGCTGGATATTAACTGTACATTTGAAGCGTGTGCTACAAGGAGAGGGAACTCGCTGTGCTCTGCAGACAGTCCCTCCCAGGCAGGAACACGGAACCCGTGTCAGGGAGGTGACACAAGCGGGAGAGGCTCGTCTGCAGAGCAGCCACGGCTCCAGCGGCCACCAAAAGCCGGTGCTGCTGAAGGTACAGCTCCTCTTTGCTTTAGTGGAAACCACACAGATTGTCCTGCAACAGGGCTGTGAGCCCTGCCACACAGGTAAATAAAGCAACACCACGGCCAGAGCCCCTGCCCTGGCTCTTGCTATGCGAGGACAGCAGCGTTTCATTTGACTTCTCATTACATATTGTGCAGATGGTAACAAAAAGCCAAGCCTTGACCTTATTCCTCACTTTCACACCATCCCTTCCTCACAAAACTCCTTGAATCCACTGTTCTTGCCCAGATACACAAAAAAGCATCAAGCCTGCTGGCAGAGATCAGCTCTTCTTCACCTGCAGTCTTAGTATAACAGATCTGTTTAGATTGCCTGGAGGGGAATCCCAAAGTGTTTTATAAATTGGTTACTGTTGCTTGTAAAATACTCAACCAACATTATTCACAAATATTTTATCTTATTAATGGGCTCTGTTCAGAATAGCTTTTGGTTTTGATTGAACTTTGTCAAAGATCAGTTCAGTCCAGAGCAAATGTTCTGTAGAGAGACATAGGATCCATTACTGCTGGTTACATCATTCATCTCAATTTGTGAAACCCATGTCCAATCAGAGCAAGGATCAGAACCTGGTTCTCTCTTAGGAGAGTCAGTGGTTACAGTTACTGAGCCAGTCTCTCCTTTACTTTGTCTGAATATAAGGAACTTACAAAGGCCACATACAACAGAAAAATTGTCCTTTTGCCTTTTGTGAGTTGGCACAGACACCAACTGCCAGCAGAATAGTGACTACTGCCAAAGTGGATTTGCTCATAAGCCTCAGACCCATTGATCATCTCAACCCAAAGACAACATCTTTCTGCCATTGTAAAGAAAATTTCAGTAATTTAATAATGAGATTAATCCCATAGGTCCTTTGGCGGGAGGAACACACTACACAAATAAATCTGTAGGTTTTAGAGAGACTATTCACTGGGAAGCCAGCTTCCCCACCTTGTTTCTCAGGCTTCACCCCAAATGTACAACTATTGCATTCCACAAAGTAAAACACCAAAATAACAGTCTTAACTCAGACCCCAATTTTAAATATTACCTTCAGCTATCCAATTGGCTTTTTAAACAAGTCACTTGAACTCTGATTTCTGCTTTCATGTATGCATAGCTGCAGATATTGTGTAGTAATATGAAAATTCTAAAGCTGTCCTGCTTGTTAAATAACATCACAGAATAGTCTGAGTTGGAAGAGACCCAGAAGGATCATCAAGTCCAACCCTTAAGTGAATGGCCCATATGGGGATCAAACCCAAGACCCTGGCATTATTAACACCGTGCTTTAACCAACCCAGCTCTCTGTCATTGTAAAGTTTAGCTGACCTTTTCATTTATATAGACATAAATTCTCCATCAGTCCAGAAGATTTTTCTTTTGTTTCCTGATCTTTAATACTTGCTTCTGAAATAAAAGTAAATTCTCCCCCAATAAAATTTGAATAATGCCACATATTAATGCTATAAAGTCATTGTTTCATAGCTGGTCAAAGGGTGAAAAGGCATAAATAGAGGACTTTATTTAAGTTTATTTTCCTTTCAGTACATATATATTTTTGTTTGTCAGTTCTATTAAACACAGGACCTATAATTGTTCAACTTCCAGGCTGAGTGGGGGAAATCAACACATGCCTCAGCATGCACACAGCAGTACAGCTGATAGACTAAGAAAAATCCTGCATTTCAGATGGGGTATTTCATGTACAGTTAAAATCTACTCAGAAGGAAAGGAGTTATAACACAAGGCTCCATCTTTAACAAAGTGAACAAAAGGATGCAATATTGTGCAATGAATTCCACAGGGCCTTCAGTCTATTTAAAGTGAAATCACTTTCAGTGCACGAACATTTAATGGCTTAGCTTGATATGTCTTTTTTCCATATCCAAAAGATCAAAACAAAAATTTCTCTTCCTAAAGAAGTTTGTATTTGAGGTGAGGGGAAGTGGCCACAGAAAAATGTACAAATTCTCCATGGAGTGTACAGGGGCAGAACAACCCTCTGTGACACTCTGCTGTGCCTGAACCAAAACACAGGATGGTAGTGATGGCATGACATGATAAAACCCTGGTTGGGAAATAAATAGTTAAAAAAAAAAAAAAGTACTTTTTATGAAATGAGGCAGATTCCTCTACCAGCCCATTGACCTCAGTGGTGCAAGTCTGAGTCCCAATATTATTGTTATTACACAAGCACCAATCTTAGAAATCTTTTGCGGCAGCACACACTGTCATATTTTCAGCTCTTACCATTTGCCTTCAGAACAATTCTGATCCAAGCAACAACAAAAGCAGCAAGACTGAAGCTTCATAAAACATCCAGAAGTAGTCTCAATATTTCTTGAGCAGACATTATTTTCACCAAATTTTCTGAACGTCCTGGTTAGCACATTTAAAAATTATCTGAACACTTTACAAAGCTGTTGTCCAGAAAACATGAGACTATCTGCCTGTCAAACAAGCACTGAGGGTTTGCTGTAGGCCCAGAAGTAACATGCCCTGAGAAGCTCCAACAGTCACCCTGCCTCCTTACACAGTGGATGGCTCCATGCCTCAACCTTCAACTACATTTCAGCAAAACACAAAGAATTAAACTGATGTAGGACTAATTTATGTGAGGAATGTCATGTGATATTTAAAGTACTTCACAGTCATCACAAAAGCAAATCTGGCTTCTGTGGGGGAATCACCTAAAGATTAGCGAGTGATCAGTTAATTCAACAAGTGAAAGGCCTCCTGTGGCAGTGTCTGTGAAGAGAAAAACACTGTCAGAAAATACTGAAATTTGTCAGGAGGGTTCATGGAAGCCTTACTTCTGAATTACCTGCAAGCAGCTCCTAAACAGGAGCTCAGCCAACCCTACCTATTGAAGGCTGCAGGAAGTGTGAGCTTCACCTAAAGGCAGGAGGACAGAAAAGCAGATAGGAAGTGTTTCCTAATGACCTCCTGTATTTGAACAAGGCCATTCAAAACTATGTTAGGAGATTACAGTTTTACATGGCTCCAAAATGTTTTAGCAGTGAGCAGGAAACCCTGACTCAAGCTCCATTTAAAATGAGGCGAAAAAAAATCAAATAAGGAAAGGTTGGCCTAAAAGGGAACCTCAGAGTTTTACTCAACATTTGGACTTCTTTCAGTTCACATTCAGTGCAGTAAAAAAAAGGCTGTTCTCTGAGATTTAGTGGCACAACCTACATTTTGTAGCAGTTCATTTCACACATGAGAACATCTTGCAATGAAGAGACAGGGATGTGTGGGCACATGGAGGCAGCCATGGAGGGACAGCATTACTGTGCTGGCACTGCCAGGGAGGGACAGCCCTGTGCCCCGGCTGAGGTGCAGGGTTCATTGCCATCACCTCCTCCCTCCCTGGACAAGAAAAGTGTCTCCTGGCCTCAGAAGCAGCAGAATGTTTGAGAGGGGAAGATTGTACATTTGGCAAAGCTGCTGGATTCTCGTCTCAAGGGAGAAATCTGCTCTTACCCCATAAACACTGATTGCTAGAAGGATGTTCTCATAAAATGCTGGAGGCCAGGGAATCTTCAGCCTCTCCCTTCTGCCCAGCTTCCAAATGTAATGCATGAAACAGATGGAGAGATGGACACTGCAGAACATCCTTGAGTGCAGAGGAGATATGTGAGAACATATCATGGACAGCAACAGCACTCCTTGCTAATCTGCCCACACTGTTTCAGGTATGCAGCTAAAGTTTAAGGATGGAATAATCATTTTGTAATCACAGCTTGCCAAAACAGGGCAGAATAACAGCTCAAACAAAGAGAATCTACCATCTAATCTAAGCTGAATCCAATTTCTTTTTTTTAGTGAATATTAGACTCTTTTAGGAGATTGTAACCTGACATATGCCTCCAATTTTTGGTAAATAATCACAGTCATTTTTGCTTTGATGTAGAATATGTGAAAAGTAAGAAATATTTTCCAATTCCAGTTTGTTAAAGTGGAAGCCAGACTTTCATCCATAGCAAATTGTTGTATCAGATCATCTCAGAAATGTCTGGAACTTCTTATAGTCTAAAATTTTTAGCTAGAAAATGTTATTGTCTCACTTGTGGCCATTTCAAAAGCAGAATAAATTGAAAATTAAATAACAGTATCAGAACCTATGACATAAGGAGTTTGAGGCCAAAGAAAATTATTCTATATCTTAAAAATAAATACAGGCCTTATTACTGCAGAAGAATGCTGCCACCCCACTGCAGAGCTGAGCTATCAGATGCTGTCCTATCACTGCCACTTCCTTGTACAATGTCACATCCCCTGTACATAACAGATATATTGCATAATGTTACAGATGGCACAGGTCATAACAGCCAGGATTACATTTATTAAAATCAGATGAAACGCTTATCACTAGATTCAATGCTTTTCCATGCAAGGTGACCTGAGTTTCTTTTTTCTGAGCACTACCATAAAATTTTCCTGCTGCAGAAAACAGTTACAGTAAATTCATACTGTGCATTGATGCCAATTATTATAGACATCTGTAAACTGACTTTCGGAAATGTTTGAGTTTACAAACAAACTGGATCCTCAGTGTCCCTATTTTTATTTGCTTTCACTGCAATTATTCCCTCAACTATTTTTGTTCACAAGAGTGCTGGAGCAGCGGCTGGCATCTTCACAAATCATTATTCACATAGGAACTGTTGTATATGAGTGTCAGCAGTACTCTTGGCTTTTGCACAATCTCCAGATAAAATAGTTGTGGACAAGGCAAGGGAGTTGAAAAAACAAAAAAAAACCCATAGCAACATTAGCCTGGACCTTAACCCTCAGATAGAAAAAGCACCTGAACACCCCCAGAGCCCCCAGGAGGTGCAGCACGTCCCAGTGATTTCCCACCAGTCACCTCTGGCTGCTCCTGAGGCCTGGGAAGGGGCTTTGAATTAGGAGAGGGCACAGGCTCCAGCCCAGCCTCCTCACTGCCCAGCCTGAATATTTTATATTTATTTCTCTCTCCCCTCCTTTGTGGTGGCAGTTGTAAATCTACCTTTCTCAAAATTCAATAAAACATTAATTGAAAAAAAAAAAAAAAAGAGAAAAGTCATTTCAAGCCCAACAATAAAAGGCCAATTGACTTCTCAATTTTCTAGTGGGCAAGAGAAGAAATCAGGCATACGCAGGGAGAAACTCAATTCTCCAAAGCTCTCCCCTTGAGGAGTTGCAGCCCTGCCGTCTCAAGGGTGCTGTGTCCCCTACCACTCGCTCAATTCCAGCGGGGTATTATTTTCTCAGCTCCGAGGGAAGCAAGAATTCATTGTGCATTATTGATGACTCCGGCTGAGCCGCTGCGAGGGTTCAGCGCTCCCCGCCGCTGCCGTCCTGCAGGGGCAGCGGCTCCTTCCCCTCTCCCTTCACACACAGCCAAAGAAAAACAGCTCAAACAAAACCTGGGGACTGCGGCACAGTGACAGACCTCACCCCCACTAAAGCACCAGCGCGGGAACTCATGCCTTAAAGGCAGCAGAAGGACGGGAAGAGCTGCGGGGAAAGGGAAAGGGGTTTGGCGTTGTGAGGCGCTCGATCCACATTTCAACTGATCCATCTTGCCAGAAAGTTAAACAGAACACTGACCCCCAAACCATGACTCTGAAGCAGACTGAGCTTTCTGAAACCTTCTGAAAGAACAGATCAGATCCCAGAAATACCAAACCCTGACTGAGCACTTGCCAGGGCAGAGGTAGGACACATGCCCCTCACAGTGATGGATCCGTCCTTTCCTCTTTCTGCTCTTTGCCTCTTGCCCTTCTTTCTCCTTGGTAGTTTTGTGGGTTCTGCCTTCCTTCTTCTACACTCTAAACAATTATTTAATTTTCTTTTAGAAATCTTGGTGCTGAACACCCACAGATATAGAAGCTATACAGAAGTAATGAAGCCTCAGTGTTTCAGGTAGGAATGCTGGGGGTAGATTTAATTAATGAAAAAGCACCATAGATCTGGTAATTGCCGACTAGAATTGGCACCCATAGCCAGTGCCAGTGAAATGCAAAGTATTATGAGCATTTTTTGTAGAAATCAGTTCAGTCCATCAATGTAGAACTGAGTTGCAAATTGTAGAGTAGTTCCACTCCAGTCCATGAGAGTCTCATGGGCTCTCAATCCACTAATTTCTCCACACTGACATGCTAGATCAGTAGTTTGACCATGGGATGTATAACTTCTTGCAAAGGATTATGCCACTTTCCTTCTAAGAAAAACAGAACTCATAGTCACAGGATCATAACTAAAAAGCAATTGTAATAATACACTTGATTTATTCTAAATTAATTGAGAGAAACATCAGGTTGATTTTCGTGATACAAGTCTGGAATTACAAGTGGTTTCTTGCATTTACTTTTATGTAGTTCTAGGAAATTTTGGGAGGAAAACCTTTTCAGAAACTCTAGACATCTAGTATTCAGGCAAATTGTTAGATCTGAAGTTTCTAAGTACCAAAGGAAGGAAGTAAAAAATTTGTATTCAGGTTCATACTTTTCTCCTTCCTCGAGCTAGAGGGCTTGAATCTGCAGCTCCCCTCTGCTTGTAATAGTGCAAGAAAAACCTTTCAAGAGTTCTATAATTATGGCTCTATTTCTCTGTGTATATGTATCAACTAAAACTCTCTCTGTATTATTTACAGTCATAAATGCAGAATGGGAACAACAGTAGAAGCTCCTCTACTTGCCCAATTTGTGGATGTTTCACATAATTGATTTCTGTATATTTGGCAATATCTATTCACTAAGGTTTGTATATTCTTGATTCCCCACCCCCAATACTCTCCTTGCATCGCCTGTGCAATACCTGAACAGCTTGTGACCTTTGAACACCTCTGTCCAAACTTCTTACATTATCAGTTTTAACTGTGCCCCTCAAACTTGCCCAAAAACAGGGAGCAGCAGGAGTTACTTGAACTGTTCACTGAAAGACAGCAATTTAAAGAACCTTTACAATGAAATTCTATCTATCTATCTTACTCCAACAGTTTCAATGATTGTGAAAAAACCACCTAAAAAAAAAAGTTCAGCAATTTCACACAGTGGAAAACAGCCCAGGGCACAAGAAAACTAAAACCAAACAGTTTGCCGTCAGTGCTGTAGACTGTGTTCAGTAAAAACAAAAGATCAAACAAGTTCTGTAATCATTATATAAAGCACATTTGCTATGGCATGTGAAGAAAACATACTTCCTTCCTAATACTAATTAACATTAGAGAGTTGTGGGCTGAAATGCAGGATAAAAATAGCTGTTTAAACTAATCACTCAGCAAGATGTAAATGTTACATATAAAGTATACCTAACGGGTTGGAATATTTATCCCAGAAGTAAAGAAAGCTTTCACTGCTCATGAATTATAAAAGTTTCTCTTCCTGCCTCACTGCAACAATGGATGGACTCTTTACAAGTATTTGATGGCTCTTCATAGAATGTCTACTGTTTTCTTTATTTGTAAGTATTAAAATTTTTTTGGAGCAGCCACAGTTGTGGAGAATGAAGGAAAAGTGTGAGCAGAAAACATAATGCAGAACTGTTTCATAACCAGCACACAGATATTCCAACTGCCCAAGCCACACTATGACTGTGGGCCAATGTCCAGGCTGGAGGGCTGCAGACACTGCAGAAAAAGCCACAGCTGACTGCAGGACTTCACCTGAGCAACACTTCTACATCTCAAAGGGCTTTCCTAACCCACACAATCCAGGCAGCTCTGCATAACAGAGGGTGGCATCCCTAGATCCACCTTTGTTTCTCTGAAATTATTTCCCCTTTCTGATGCGCTCCATTCTTCCACAAATAAATCCTAGAAAACGTTACCTTTCTTGTCACCTCTAGCTACTCCTTCACCTTTCCCCAACCGATGGCTGCCCCACTGCCACCAGCACCACTGTTCAATGGCTCCTCACGGGTAAGAGGGGAAGGAGTTTGATGACTGGCATGACACCGAGCAGACCACCAACGTATCCAGAACATTCCCGAGCGTCAACTACATTATAAAGTTCAGGAAGTCAAATGTTATTGAAATAATATTTCAATAGTTTCCTAGCAGCAATATTTCAGATGTTCCCTAGTAATTGCCCTCAGCAAGAATTTCAGATATCTTAACAACTGGAGAAAAGGTGTTGAAAGGTACAGTGCTTAAGTGTTGCACAGTTAAAAAGTCAACATATTTCTCTCTGTTTAGAGAGGCACAATATTTCCATCCTCCAGGATTTCTGAGCACCTGTTGAGCTCTGTGTCTAATACAGATAGCAATGAAATATGTTCTTGAGTCACAACAGTGTTCTGCAGGACTCAGCTGACATCTATGAGCAAAGCATATGAAAACATCTCTGGGATGCCTGCCCCCTCATCCCACCTTTGGCTGCTTTGGGCTGGATTCAGGAGTGCTTTACCCAGCAGAACCTCATCACAAGAAGATACACGTGCCATCGGCACACCTGGGCTGTATGAAGACATGGCTGTCCATTGGGTGCTAGGCTAATGAGAAAGAAAACAGTGGAGTTTTCCTGCATCAGCCCAGGAAATAAAACACCCCTCTGAGCAACTTCTGTAATCCCAGTCAGATCCCAAACTCAAGCTACCTGGAACTCCAATCTCTTGCTGCAAACATCACAGCGTTACCATTTCAGTCTGTGAAAACTAAATAAATGAAAGTAGTCTGTAGGAGACAGTGCAACTCATGACAGCATGTTCTCTATGTCCTCTTCCAGGACTTTGTGAGTAGATGTTTTAGACCAAGGAAGCAGCTGAGCAAGAGCACTGATGGAAAATCCTCAGGAGCAGAGGCTTAACCTGACAGAAAGGGCAGACTGTTCAAAAGCACTGTTTTAAAGTTAGTCCAATCTGATAAGGTAATTCAAATAATCTGGCCAGGTAAATGCAGTCACAAGCCTCCTAGGCCAGCCAAACTATCCCACTTCCCCCAAAGCAAAGCCAAAATCACTGAAATTTAAAAAGCAATTAGGCATAATGTGTTCCAAAGCTTTCCTAAGACAAATTCATTCCACTGAAAATGGAACTGTTCGGGGCAACACAACACCACGTCTGCTCCATCTTAAAACATGATTCATACCACTAAGTGCTTTGTTTCTCTCTTGCAGCATGTAATGTTTGGACTTTTTAAAAGGGTCATATTGAATTAACGGGTTCACCTTGAAACTATGCAGTGGAACAAGAAGCTGTGTGCCAAATGGCACTCCAGGGGAGACCAGCTTGCAAGAATGCAATTCTCCCCTGCTCACTAAGAGGAACATGTGTTGTGACAACCTTTAAATGCTCAGGTCCAAACCACAGATCTTCTCCCACGTTCCTTTCAGCTTGCAGCAGAGTGTCCAAAATGAGCAGGCTGCATTCTGAGCACCAGGCAGGAGAGCCCGCAGGGAAGCACTGGAGGAGCAGCATATCTAACCACAGACATATTGCAAGGATCAGCTATCAGAAACTGATTATATGGCTGTCACAGCTCATTGGATTTCTTTGTCTTTATCCACTCTAAGCATTTAAAAGACAGCCCTGTGTTCCTGTGTCTAAAAGTATTTGGTAAAGCTCATATATCTTCTAAAGGGGAGGGAGGAAGAAATAAACTCAAAATCCTGACTTAAAATAACACAAAATAATAGTGTTTTTCTTCAGAGGAGTTGAGAACAAGTGGAGAGAGTAACAGTGGTGGTAATATCGTATAAGGATTTCATTTACACATGTGACCTATTTGGTGCACTCTCTCAGTCGTGTAGTGCACAAGTGTAACAACAGATAAAGGATACAGCTTACACTGCTGAAAAAATGTGAGCCATTTCAGCCTCTCGTGTACAGCCATGAATAGCTCATTCACAGAGGGAAGATTTTTCCAGCAAAAGGAACATGATCCAGAAAATTCCTCTGAGGAGAACTTTTTCCCAAATTACAATGCATAGCATCACTTCGACAGAGTTCCTCATTAAACATTTTGGGGAAAAAAACCACTTGGCTATCTTCTAGGGAGCCCCAACACTGACTTCTGCAGGTACACTGATTACCACAACCAGGTAGGTCCTCTGCAGGTTCACACCTTACTGCAAGGATCGTTCAAGATTTCAGAGCATTTGCTATATTTCACAGAATAAAGAATAAACTAGAAGCAGCAGTTCAATATGGAAGCAGGCTGACTCGTAGGGGCCTCACCATCTATCCCTGTGATGCAAGCTGACATACAGGATGATTATTTCTAGGTTTGTGTGTGTGGACTTGTGCAAAACATGTAGGTGCTTTAGTGAGCATCTTCTGCAAGATTCATCATGGTGATGATAAATTTCATTAAGACTTCAGAAGTTCCTCCATGGTCCATGATTAAAAGAACAAGTGGTACAGTAAGATTCTCATCAACACAGTCTCCTTCAAATGTCATCTTCCCGTGTGCTCCAGCACTAAAATCCCACATGCTCCTTGGATCATTCGAGACGAGGCTGCAGCACCTCCCTGCAGGGGGAAGGAGGCTGCCCTGCATCAAGAGCCCTGCACTCCCCAGGGAGCTTTTCCAGAGCCATCTGCTCAGAGCACAGCAAAGCCCTGGCACAGTGTGAAAAAATGACTTCTCATTTGAGAATCTGTCAGAGGAGGTCTCAGGTGCTGCCTTTGCTTCAGAACAAAAAAATAAGGTGGGTGGTATTTGCTTTATCCCAGCAGCTAACTCATCAGCTGTGCAAGCAGCAGCACCTACATGCAGAGCAGAGCCCTTGGCACTAGGAGTTCATGATCCAGGAAAAAGACAAGGAACAGCAGCAGGAAACCAGGACACAGAAACAAATGCAGGCAAAGCTGGTCAGCCCTCCTGGCACTGCTCACAGAGCAGCCCCAGCCTGACCACTCACAGTCATCAGAGAGAGAAAGAGAGAAGTTTTTGATGCAGTAAGATGGGAAGGTTTAAGGGAAGAGAAGGTAGATTTGGAGCTTTTCAGGGAAATCTTTCTTAGTCCAGCTAGTCCTCACTCCACAACTATTTCTCCCTTTCTGTCCTTCCACCTTATTTTGCCCTTAATCTCACTGTGCATTTTTCCTCCCAGCTCAAAGAGCAAACTCACAAGGGAGCCAGATGTGCTGAACGTATGTGTATGAAGAGGCAATCTGCATAACAACAAGAACCATGTGAAATAATCTCATTTTCCCCATCTTGGTTCTATTTTTTTCTCAGTGGAAAGAAATAAAATATAGACCTAGTTTATGGTTTGTTCTTTTCAAAGCAGTTCCATTTTCTTTCATTCCTTCCTGCACCTTTCAGGGTTTGGATGTAATATATGGCTGTACAAATACTTCCCATCCATATACATGTATGCATTACTGTTTTGCAGCTGTATTGCAAAGATCCTTTCTCTCCAAATGATATCATCTAAAGTGAAAGACAAGTGCCCCCTATAGTCAAGCAAATAATCTATTGCTCAAATTGCAATTATACTGTATAAATGGACTCCCATTAGTTTCCCTCAGAGCACAGTGTAAACCCAAAGAACTCAGTAAGCAGCAATTTAGGGGAGAGAGAATGATGAAGGGAGAAAAAAGAAAATTATTTGTCTGTTAACTGTAAAAAATGATAATTCTCTTTTGATCTACGTTGTTAGAAGCCCATAGGGGATGCTGAATACAGAGATAAGGCTCTTGGTCAGGGTATTTGGGTACATAAATTTGAATAGTATCTTAACCTAGACCACACGTTCCTCCAAAAGACTGATATTTTCTCTCATTATATAACAAATGTCTTTCATCAGCTTCCTGCACTCAAAGACCCAAAACTGGAAGCAAGGGGAATCTCCACAGAGAGGAGTTTCACAACAAGGGATGCCATCGTCTCTGCTGTATTAACAGGGAAAAAAGGAAAGTGGTTCAAGAAGCAGAACTAATATTAAAAGTTAAGTCCAGGTGTCCGAATGGTCTCTAGAATACCTTGCCTTTTCACCTACTAAGGAGAGTGGATTTTGCAAGTACCTTGAACCATCAACCATGGACTGCTAAGTACCACTCACCTGTAAAAATCTGGCCTCAACTATGGGTGCTGAAGAGCTACAAATGCAGCCCAAGAAAATCTGGTCTGCTGGATCTTACCCAAAGCCAGCTGAATAAAGTTTTGGACCAGCTTTAAGAATTTTTGCTAGAAGACGTAAGAAACTGGATTTTCCCCTTGTGCTGCTGGTGCACCATGCAAACGAGAGAGAGCCAGCAGCACTCTCAGCCAGGGGTGGGATGGAGAAGAGAGCTGGGATCACAGCATTCTGGTTGCAGGACCATGATCAGAAAGCAGTATTTATTTAAAAAGTGATTAAACATTAGAATTTAGTGCCTCCGACCTTTTTCTGTTACCAATGTGCCACTTCAACGTCCAGCCTACTTTATTCTCTTCATTGTTCAGAACAGACCACCACTGAAGTTGTCATTTTAAAATACTCTACACTGTGATTAAACAGCTGCTGCAGTCAAGTAGTTCTATCTTCTACCAAAGTTTGTAAATCACAGTATTTTAAAAAGATGCAAGAAGAAAATAATCTGGTATGTAATAGTTATTTGATTTTTTGCACATGTGTAGAAAAAAAATAAGCACATTAGATCTCTAGCCTTTAATTAAAAAATAGTTGGGGGGAGGGAGTAATATCTTAATAAGTAACATCTGACCAAAAAGTATTTAGTAAATCATACCCTAAGTGTGGCCAAAAACTGTAAGATTTACTGCAAGTAAATCATTATTGCTATCTGAGTCTGAATAGCTTCCATCTGATTTCTGTATGGAAATACACTCCATGGAAGCACAGCCTTGAACTTCAAAGGACATGCAGGATGCTACTAATTTCTGTATCTGACAGCGTGATGCAATGTTTGGATTTGCATCTCTGCACTTCAAAGTGTGGCACTCTCTAGATAAGTTCTCCGTTTATTTTGACACGGATTCACAGAGGTGAACAAGAAAGCAGCACCCGAACCAGACAGTAACTCCCCCAAAAAGCAGGGAAAAAAACCCCAAATCAACACAACAAACCCCCCAATTCTGCTCTGTTTGCTTCTCTCTGAATTCAGTAATGCCCTGGAGACCAAGGATTACAGAGGAAGAGTACAAGTCATGGTTGCAGTACTTCAAATAATCTCCAGTGTCCAAAACACGGTGTCAACATATGGTACTCAAATGCAGATTTGGAACATCTTTGAAGTAATACTGAATCTGACTAATGGGTAAAATGCAGACCTAGCTGCCTTTTTATCTTTATTATTTCATACTGAGATTGTCAGAATTTCAGGTAGGGCAGCTATATGCTAGTGCATCTTTTTTCTGTAAATTATACGGAATTTTATGTTAAAAAATATCACCAAAATGAATTGGGATAGTCCACTTTACTTTTTGCCAACCTGGCAAGACCAGGATCCTACAGGATAATGACAAAAGTTTTTTTCATTTTATAATTACACCTAATTCACACCCTGTATAATGTCTCTTACATTGTAGTCCTAAAGAAAACTCCAAATGCTGGAGTACATTCTCAACGGCAGCACAAATCTTATTCATACCATCAAAATACATTAACGTACAGCTCCTAGAACTGTTTTCACCTCCCTTGTATAAAACATCAAAGTATTTTTCAATACCAACGGCTGCTGACCAGGAGCACATATACAACTGCTATAATTATTTATTTATAATTAATTAAGCACTGATCATGTTCAGCAAAAACATTCGGGAGGAAAAGAAAATTCTTATGAATCTGACAGAACAGAGAGAGGTGTTTGGGGCCAAAAGTAGAAAAATCTTTAAGCTGAAAATCCAGAAGGAAATAGCTGACATTTTGAAGCCTTGTGTAATAAAGGTTCGAATGGCTGCACCTAAAGTCACATTATGTAAGATACCACTGTCACTAAGGTTCCTCATTGTGGAGTAATTACCAGGTATCACACACCATAGGTATATACTGTCCTTATAATTTAGTTTGCATAATCTGCCACTACATGAAAAGGATTGTCTTTGTATTTAATCATCTTTGATATTTTTTTAGGTTTTTTTAAGGGAAAAAAAAGAAAAAAAATATCAAAGCTAACAGGACTCAGAAGATTTGTGTAATAAACATCATATGCAGATTTTTATTTCCCAATTCAGTTGGAGATCAATGAAGTATTTTGAAGTTTGATTAAGGCAGTTAAGCCTCTCAAAAGTTCCTGTTTCAACATTAAAAATAAGTTGTGTGGTACTGTTGTATTAATTTTTTTTAAAAAGGAATAGCAAGTTTCATTTGCTCAGTTAAAAGACCAAAAATCAAATAGTGTTCAAAGAAAGAACTCAAAATTAGAATGCTACTTCTTACTCATTATGATTACTTAACATTCACTCAGTGCAATATTTACGCATATCCCCAAATCCCTTGGTCCTTCCTAAGGCAAAAAAGGTCAGCAGGAGTTCTGACTACATCCTTCAGGATATGGAATTAGGAACCTATATAATTCCAAGCATTTTCTCTATTATATAGAATTCTCGCATACTTAAGCAACTTTGTATTTAGAACGAATCTCGGAGCTTAAACGCACCTCGCATCTGGATCATAGATTATACATCCATATTATACAATCTGCAGTTACTGGAAATGTTTGTATCCTTTACTGAGAAAGAATGATTCATTTCATAGAAATTTTCATCTGCTATTAATCTTCCAGGATATAGTTAGTGTTCTGATATTTTCAGATATTGTTTTATGGGGGGATTTAAAGTAGCTCTCCCTTGGCAGCCTGCAAGATTACTCAGTGATTATAAGCAACTCAATACTGTATGACAGCATTTCCATGCAAGGGACTTACAATCATGTTTCATTAATTCGGCTTGAATGAAGCCTCATTTCAGGCCTTGAGGAGCTTAAGATTTATGTGAAATTAATAACATAACAGATGTCTTCACAATTTGGTTCCTCTGAAAAAAACTGATTACTTTGAAAACTTCAATGCTTTAAAATGCAGACTGAGGGAGTTTTTACTCTAGGGTAAAGAGTTACTCGTTTGTATCAACTGAATCTCAAAACTAAGTGGAATTTAAATGTCAGATTTATATTAAATAGTCATATTCACCATTATTACATGTAATAAACAAAAGCCTGCTACTTTCATTAATAAGCAGTGTTGGACATTTAAACTAAAGCTTAGAGAGATAAAGTCAGCACCTTTGCTAAGCAGTAGGAGTAAGTGAGACACAAGGGAGGTAAAAGAAGAATATCCAGGAAGCCCTAGGTTTTTTATCTTTGTTTCTGATAATTTAATCATCTTTTCCTCATAGGAAAACAAAATGCATCTGTGCTCACACAAAACTCCCCACTTTATAAGAGTTGAAGCTGTCTCTTGTGGATGCACATGCCTAAGGCCAAATGCCTTCTTTCTTTCACAGGACACTTTAAACGCTGGCTTCTCTTCTTTTTTTTTTTTCATTTTTTCAAAAATTCAATTCTTTTATCTTGGCTTCAGCCACACTAGGTGCCTTGCAAGCTGAATTTTAACGCATGTATGAGCAAGGGATTTATCTTTAAGGAAACTGTCTATGCGATTACTTCTCCAAGTCCCAAAAAAAAAAAATAATTGAAATAAAAATTATCTCTTAGCTTTGCTTTTTGATCCGATATGCTGAAGGGCACAGGGAACAATGCATTTTTGATTCACACACTCAAGTACAGCTGATAGGATAGTCACTGTGATGGTTCGATATGCAAATATGTTACATTAGGGGTTGAAAAATTGACACAGCGCAGGATATTACAGCTAAGATACTATCAGCAAAATCATAACAATTAGCTGTTTGATTGCTGCAGACACGGTTCATGCACCAGTCTCACATTTATAATGAGGATTCCTGGATCCCTTTCTTGTCTCGCCCCACCCTCAGCACCATGTCCATATTGATACGATGCCTCGCCAAGAGGTAAGGGCTCCGAGATAAAGACGAAATATCAAAAGCATTAGTATAAATTACAATTGTACATTATTAGCTATTTAATTACAAGAGATATCAGAGTGGAGCTTGCTGATTTCATGCTTATGTTAAAAGTTACCGTGGCAGTATTTTTCCCTTGCGAGACGGCATCTAGAATTATTGCTAGCACATGCTAAAACAGACAAAGCGATGTATTCTCACCACATTCTCTCTCTGTCTCTAAGTTTAATACCAAGGAATTCCTTAGGCATCTGAAGGAAAAAAAAAAAATAATAAAAAAAAAAACCGCACATGTCTGGCATGGGGCTGTGAACCAGATCTGAATTTGGAGATAAAGTCGGCATGCTAGGCCTAAGGCGGGTGGCTGCTGTGCTGACTGCGGAGGTGACTTGTTCTGCTCTCCACGAGGGACACCCGGGTTCCCGTGCACCAGCGCCCCCCTCCTCGCCCACACCCCCCGAGGGATGGCATTAGCCGTGCCTCCAAAAACAGCTGCTTATCAGCTCCTCTGGAGGGAGGAAGAAGCAGTGGGTGGCAGAAGGTTGCTGCAAGGAGCAGGGGGGATGGAGCGAGGAAGGGGGGTGGGGGGAAGGAAGAGGACCAAAAAACAGGAGACATGAATAAGGATGAAGGAAAAGGGGGGGAACTGTACTCTGCCCAAACATGAATGCAGACAAAGGCCTGATCAAGCAGCACACTTATTCACATGCCACTGATTTCTCCTTATTTACAAACATGCAAGATGACTAAATATGCCCATCAGTGCACCAGAGAGAGAGAGGGAGAAAGAGAGGGAATCAACACAGAAAGATGTTTTTTGGTGTCTTGCCTTTTTTTAAAGTGGGGAAATTGTCATTTTACAATAAACATCTAAAAAAATTCCTCTATGATGAGATGTTACCAATGCTGGAGTTACACATGGAGTTTTTCCTCCAAATTCCCCAGCTGGCACCATCCCCAATGCCTCTGTGCCACAGCCAAGCAAAGCCATCTTCAAAGGTGCTGGGATCCCCCTAATCAGGCAACAGGGAACCGTGTCAGCATGACTGGATGAGAAAGGCTTGAATTTAATGTTAGGCTTTTGCTTCTTTTTGGTCCTCTGCACGAGATCTCAGTGGACTGCGTGGCTAACAAGGACAGGCGCTGACAGATGCTGTCATGCGCCACGGCAGAAACCTTCCTGCTCAGAGAAGATACACTTGAAGCCAAATGAGCAATATAACTTGAATCAATTAATGAATCACAGAGAGCTGTGATGGCAAAGGCTCCCTTTAGCCCCCTGCCAATGAAGTGTTCTCATCCATGACGTACAGGCCCTTTTCTGGCACAAGTGTGCGGAAGCACACCAAAACCTCAATCAGAAAGGAATCACTCACCACTGAGCTGCAGACAAATGGACCTGAAGGTCCAGGTCTCATTTTACCTCATCCATTTTTCAAAGGCTCATAGAGCATTAGTTTGGAAAGAGAAAGTAACATAAAACTTATCCCTAATTATGTTTAACATAGGGGTGGTGTGACCTCAGGTGCCAACTTCCTTTATCAGCGACAAGGAAGAATTGAAGGGTTTGAAGCTGTCGCTGGGATCAATCTTGCCCCAAAGAGGTTTGGATGATCTTTACTTAGAAGTCTTGCCCTTACAGTGTGGCTTTAACATGTAGAAGTACAGAACATTCTGAACAAAATCCTGAAAAGGAATGAGAAAGTCTGAATGCAGCATTTCCCCCTTTTTTTGGTCTCACTGTAATGTACTAATAGAAAGTATATAAAAGAAAATCCATGCACTTTACCTTAAAATGGTTTAATTGGAAGGTATTTTTTTTGACACTTTCCCATCTTTGAGCATATCAATCAATAGCCTCAGTGACTTAGTGCTGTTCCTTTGCTCCCTTCTCCTTCCCTTCATCTACAGATTTTGAGTCAGCTTTGTCTGGTGGTACTGGTACCAAACACAAATTCCTCATTTCTCTGAATATTTTCACCTCTTTATCAACCTTCTCTAAATTAAAATATCATTTATCACAATACAACAAAACAAGTGGTTTAGAAAAGACAGCTTTCAAGGAAAAATAGAGCAGCAGGATTAGGGTCATTCAGAAGCAAGTAAAAGTTTTCTGGAAATGGCAAAGCATCTGATGTGAAAAGCTGAACTAAAAGATCATCTCAGACTCCACATTCAATTACAACACTTCATTTTTGCCGTGAGAAACATGTTTGAACAAAGATATATTTTCCTATAATATTTTTTGCCCAAAATAAAATTTCAGCGTTAAAACCTTGCTATTATAAAAGAAATGGAACACCAAAGGCCTTTTTTCTCCAAACCCTTCATCAATACTAACACACTCCCTCGAAGTTCAAGCTTTGCTGAATCAGGATTTTGACCAGCTGGAATGTTCCCCCTCCATTCCTCACAGCTGCTCTCACTTGTTTGGAGATGGCTTTTGAGGTACGGAGGATGACTGCTTCCACTGACATTCTCATGAGAATAAGATTTTGGACTTAGCCTACCAAGCAGAAATAAGCAGTCTCTTATGAGAAAAAAGTCCAGAAAGAATAATAATAAAAGAGGGTATCAACATTTAACCTGACTTTGTAACATGTCTGTGCTTCTCACCCCAGCTGCTCCACGTGACAGTGGTGACAGGACTTTCCCCCTTCCAGCTATGGGGCTCCACTTGGTGCTGTACTGAGTTACACATCTGAGCACCTTAATTTAGTTCTGGAGAGGTATTCACACTGTCTCATGGTGCTCATGAGTGGGGTTACAACTCGGTGTTACTCAAAATCTTCAAAACTCCAGAGTCAGTAACATTGTTAAACTGCATTTGTCAGCCCTTGAACACACATTCCTGTTCCTGAGTCCAAAATGGGACAAATAACCTCGTCTCTCTTGGCTTGCTGGAGTCCCCAGATAATACTACTAGATGCCAACTCGTCTATTTAAAAAGAAAAATATTCACAGACATATTAGTGGGGCAGTTAAATAGATAAGAATTCATTTAAATCAATATTATCAGGGGAACAACATGCTTTCAGCTCCAACAACTTTTATTAAAAAAAAAAAAAATCCAGCAAACAAGCACCTCAGATCACAGTAAATGGAGCCAAGCAATTTCTTCATATAATGCCTGTTATATTCACTTTAAGGGGAAAAGTAAATGAAGACTATAATAGGAAAAACAAAAACAGGCAGATCTAACTGTACAATAAATACAGAACGTGCCCTATTTAATCTGCTTACAGTAAAATCCACTGAGCAAAATTATAATTTGATATGGCTCAGCTTAGCCAATAGAAACTCATAAAATGTCTTAACATCATAATACACTGTACAAAAGAATCACTAAGTACCATAAAACATATGGGAATATGGGTCTGTATTCATCCATTACTCTTTGCCAGTGTAGCATATTAAAATGGTTTCTATTTAAGTGCAGAGATCCCTGAAGTATACCACAGTCTTAATTAAAATGTCAATAAAATGCAAAAGTGCATTGGGGACCTTATCTGATTTTTTTAAATTTTTTGTTAACTCTTTCAGAGAGTTATTTCTTAATAGCTCCATTACACTACTGAGGTTTGAAGCAATTAAAAATAAACATAACTAAGCCATTTTTAATAATTAGCTGCAATCTGAGCATGATCTGTATCCTTTCTCTTTAGTACTATTCCCTGCAGGACTAGCTGGCAGGCTAAGTCAGGACTGGAAAAGTAGGTCCTTATTGGAGGCCAGGAAACAATGCTTTGGGTATTCTCATTCCAATAGTTGATTTGCTTTCAGTTTCCTTTCTAAAAGGGAGCAAGATTGTTTTGTGACTTTTTCTGAGATCAGAGGCCTTGGCCAGGTAAGAATCAGCCTAGTTTTCAGTGACTCAGAGGGGAGTCACTGAAAACCTAGGCATGGGGGACATCACTCTGTTGGGCAGGTTGTCTCTCTGAAGCTCTTGCTTTGCCTTTCCAGGGAGCATCAGACCCAACATAAATGGGAATAAAAACTGGAACTGGCCAACATATCTACTATCATCTATCTACTTTTTCTTCTCTTTTAATCAATTTAAAATTTAAATCAATTTAAAAAATCCTTTTCACAAAAAAAAAAACCCCAAAGACGTATCACAATATTCTTCCAAACCTAGGAACAAGATTCAGTTTTAAGAGTAAGATCCCATCCTTGCTTCCTGAGATATTGGAAGGACAACAATGGAATAAGTAAGAAAGCTTTTCTCTTTCTTCCTTTCTCTCATCCTCTTGTATCAGAAGAATTATTTACTAAAGATAAACTCATCTTACCTCATACAATATTTCTCTAAAATCTGCATCCTCTTGAGAAAAAGAGTATCTTTGGAATGGAATTTGTCTATTCCTAGGAAGATCAAAATCTTGCTGAAAATTGTGGTACTGGGAGCAACCCCGGCGTGCTGGCAGCGCTGCGGGAGGCACCGGCGTGGGGCCCTGGGTGGCTGAGCCAGAGCAGGAGGGCTCTCCTAAGAGAGGTGAGGTTGGGCCAAGGCTGATTCTGCTTTGAGACAGTGTGGGGAGTACTCTGAAATCTGTGGCAGTGTCCAGTCCAGCCTAAAACTCTGAAGGATCAGAGCCTCTTTCTCTATCCTTGTGGTACACACAGGCAGGTTCAACCTGGCCACAGCTGCTGACTTGTTACACAGGACTGGCAATTACCTTCCAGGAAAACAAAAGCCAGTGCTGGTTTTGAAATCTGCACTTAGTGGCTGAATATGTACCACACCTCTATTTTCAATAGGCTGGATAAGCAGAGAAAGGTAAAAAAAAAACAGAAGTAAATAAGAGAAGAAAAGTTTACCAGATCAACATGCCTTCAGATTGCAGCAGGATCTGCTTCTCTTTCTACTTCACTCCTCTCTGCATCCACTTTATGTTAAGTGACAGTTGGCAGGTTTTGCAGATATATTGATAATAGAGGACATATGATACAGCTGTGAAGATTTGTCTTACCAGGGTTTCAGCTGGTTTCTACTAACCAACAGCCAACAGCCAGATTTTGGAGGTTATGACCTCTAGTTATTTGAAAGAACTAGGGGGAGGAGGCAGGCAACACATTTTATGCACTAGTCTGCTGTTCCTAGAATATTTTTAGAACTTACCATCATAAAACTGACTCTGTTCAATGATTCTCTAAAAACAATTTTTTTTAAGAAGGGATTGGAAAGGGCACATCTTGTGAACAGAGCTGGAAATTTAAACAGTCATGGGGCCCTATCTTGTATAGTGCTGAGCAAGAGCTTCCTGCAAAGTGCCAAATATTCTTAACTCTGAGGGGTAACATATAAAGTGAAGGTTTTTCGCCCAGTATGCTATATTCCCTTTAGTGAGGATAGCCCACATTATGTTTCTCAGTTCCTCCAATAATTTTTCTTTTAAAGCTAAAATAATAAAGGATTTGGACTTCTAACAGCAGAGCAACTCCCCTGTCAACCTCGTATGCACTACATGGATTTCTTACGGACATACTATTTTTTATAATCCTAAAGGTCTCATGTAACATTACTAAATGCATCATTTCCATGTGATGTCACTGAAACAGTTTGGGAGGAAAAGGAAGGACTGCAGTTCTAGAATGGACGGGAATGAACTCAGACCCCACCTGAGCTTAAATAAAGAATAAATCAAATTTTGATTGCCAAACAGATGTAAAAGTTCCTACAAAGCATGTGGATATTGCATCATGATTTGACTTAGTCCTGTCAAGTGTTAAAGTAATGGAAAACTTGAAAAACATAGTAACTGTCCAACAAATAACTTTAAAATACTCAGCCACTGAATTAGGCTCAATAGAGTTCACTAACCTATTTAGGTCTCCTGGTGAAATGTGCAGACTAACAGAAAACCCTCTGCCACTGGGTACTCTAAATATAAAGGCAGAGGAAATCCTTCTAAAAGATACCATCTCCTGGAGATGGGAGTTTGAAGGCCTTGCTGGTCGGTGCTTTGGAGAGGGGAGTTGGCAGCTTGTAGAGTAGGCCACAGTGTTGTGTGACTTGAATAACAGCACATCTATAAATTCAATAAAAAGAGAGAAGACAAGAGAGGAACCAAAGGAGAAATCTCCACAATGTTCTCTAAACCAGCCAACTCCTTGTTCCTTGTTACTGCCAAGAATTCCATTATTACTAGAGAACATACCACAACAATTACAAATTTTCATTTTAATTAGACTTAAGGAGACTGGTCTATAGTAACGTATTTATATGATTAGTTTGTAATGTTGCAATTAATTATAAAAATAACTTGCCTGCAGTTATTATATACGTATCTATATTTAAATAAGCCTCTTTTGCCTATCAAGAAGTGGGTTAGCAAAGACCAAATTGCTGTTATTTAACATTTATTAATGAACCATTAAACTAAAACCAATGTGCAAATCTTTTCTTGCATCTTTACATGCATAGCAGTCAGAACCATCACAGTTGGTACGTACAAAACATTTTTCAGGAATGGCTTATGTGCAGTAAGTTTATATTCTATTCACATCTGAGTTGACGTTCACCTGTAGGTGAGTGAATTAGAGACCTGTGTTTAAGTCTCTTAATCATAAATGTCTCGTTGTCAAATCACAAAATAAACGGGAACAGTCAAGACACAGAAGAATCTACCATTAACACCACACTGTCTGATGCTAATTCTGCCTTTGAAGAACTCTGTAACATATACCCCGCATTATTTCTCTGCTGTATGAAATGCTGTCAAAATTCAGGTATTTCCAAAGCTGTCATACTCCAGGGGAGACTGCAGGAAGTTCTGAAGAAAACACTATGAATTAGTCTTCATTTCCCCTGTTGTTCCCCCTTCCCCCAACTCAAAGTGCAAAGTCTTGAACTTAAGGTCACTGATTCCTCCTACTCCTTTCAACTCTACTAAAAGAGAGGGATTGGCATATTTTCTTCACCTAGCAATGATAGTCCACCCTCTCTATGCAGCGTAACCAGTGTTTCCATCCAGCAGGACACACACATTTCAGAATATGCTTCCAGTTCCTACCCTCAAGGAGGGACCTCCCTTGCTCCACACCATCACCGGGGCAAAAGAGGCTTCCTGACCTACTCTTCCTACACCAGGGTGGTGCTCAAGCTTGGAAATTTGAAATTACAGTGACTGGAATGCTAGAAAGCTATTCTGGTCAACAATTTTTTTTCATCTCAAGTGTTGCAATGCTTTCTTTCTTTGTATCTCAACCACAGTTTAGAAATTTTGCACTGATAAATCTGGGGAAGGAATATTTGCACAAACACTCGTAAAGACACACAGTACAGCTGCTGAAAAAGTTCTCACTCACTAACTGGAAAATATGTGGCATGTTCTCTGGCCATGCTATATTTTTTAGTAGGCTTTGATTTGAAAGGTAGCATTTGTAGGTTAAACACTTCCATTTGTTAAGAAAACAGACAGATTTGTTTCCAAGCAAAAATAAGGAAAACATTGTCAAGTTCAGAGGCAGGAAAAAACCACTGAGAGAATTTTTCCAGAGTGGAATTTTAACATTTTAGACTGCATCAAAAGGTATGAAGTGCCTCGATGGGCCCTTCATTTCCCTCCAATACTCAAATAAATAATTGACAATTTCCCCAGCAGAGTATGGGATGCTCAGGAAAAATGTATGTGAATTTCAGATTAAAAACACAAGTATTTATCTATCAGACCTGTTTCAGGGAGATGAGTATATTCTTTCTTAGGCAGAACCTTTATGATGCCCCAAGGATGATTCATAGCCTGGTCTCTGATGCATGAAAATAGAAGCCTCAAAGTCCTACTGAAGTCATTGGGGCTCAGCTCTGGTATGAACTGTATCCACCTAAGTAGTCATGAGAAAACATGTTTTCCTGACCTGAAATAATTCCTGTGTACTGTGATCTATTGTAGAGCAGTAAAACACTTTGTTTTCATCAGAATATTCAGCAAAAGATGTTTCAAGTGTTTTTGATTGTTTTGACCATCTCAGCCTTTCAAAGAAAAGTTTTTGTTGCATAACTGTATCTTCATAAGCTCAAACCAGTAATAAAAGATGAAGTTGCAATGTGGACAGAGAGGAAATAGGAAGTGGTATAGCAGCAATAAAAAAAACCAGAAGAGTGGCTATTCTCAGAAACAGAATCCTGCAAGATACTGAATGAAGATACTGGGAATATTCACATCCTGTGAAGCCAGAGAGTGCTCAGCTGCTTTCAGAATGAGAACAAATGACTGGCAATTGCTCAGAGTGGTGAAAGTGGGAATTGCATTTCATTTTGTGTGCCTTACTAGCACAGTAAGTTAGTGTTAGAATTGTGATCTTCTGCGTTTTTTAAGGTAAATCACAAAGGTAACAGTAAAGGCAAAACCAAACAAACAAGAGCTGGGTAAAAATCCCTGAGCAACAGGAGCAAGTCCCAGTTAATGCTGTTTACCTTATTAGTGCAAAAAGAAAAAGATTCTGTAAAAGTGTTTTCTTCTTCCCATCCCAGAGGAAAGCTTGTGCTGTTCACAGAGCAGCCACAGTCCCTGGTCCTTGGGGCCACCTGGGTACAGTCAAAGATCCAAAATCTTTCCTTTACTCAGGCAAATTTCCCAGCCATGTGAACATGCACACAGAACATTTTCCAATATATATGTAAAATTGTTGACATATCTTTAAAAATCTTTGTCATAGTATTCTGTACACATCAGCAGGGGGGCTCTCCAGTTTTGCAAGTGTCATCTGAAATAAATATTTGTATTTAAATTCTATTGTGTTACCATATATCCTTAAGCAGACTGGAAAAATTCAAAATATTTACATATATTTGAGACATCACCAAACGTGTTTGGGGTGGTGGGTGGGGAAGGCACATCTGCTATCCATTTTCTGCAGTATGAATGCTAATATTTTTGTTGTTGAGGAAAAAAAAAAAAAAAAGGGCTTCAACAGATAAAGACAGCACCTCATCCTCAGGCATTGCTAATGTATATCAATTGCCCAGCTCCTGGGATGTGCATGAGGTAGCTGTTCTGTACTTTCTGAAAAATGCAGTTCTTGGTGCATTTCTTTCTTTTGTAAACACAGATTAAGCAGCACTAAGCAGGCTATTAAGAAAATATTTCCAACACATTTCTCATGTGAGAAAGGTTTTCTCCGTATCTTTTCAAAAGCCGAAGTAAGCTTTCAGAATTTGGAAGGGAACAAAACCACGCAGGTCCTAAAACACATTTAGCATTATCCTGTATTTTATATGTCCAGAGGAAAAAAAATCAAGAGGAATGTGATCAAAAGAAGTGTAAATGGATATGGCAGTATCACAGAGAAGACGTAAGCAAGGACAGATTTGATCCCTTTATAATATTCATATGGTACTGAACAAGTCAAAGCTCTGTGTTTGTAAAGCCAGAGCCAAGTGCTGGTTCACCAATTAACATCCCCTGTTTGCACAGGCTGGAATAAACAACTGGAGATATTCAGATAAAATACAGAGCTGAATCCTCCCTAAGCCCTGCTGATACACTCTAATTCCCAATTGTTCATACCCTCTTGCATTTTTTTTAAGGTTTTTAAACACCTGATTCTGCAACCGTCACTTACACTTTACTTATTCTCTAATCTCCTCCTTTCTAATAAGAACAGCTACTCAGAGAGTTTATGACTCTACTCAGAGACTGAAGGTCACAGGCCCTGGCTGCACATGAGACATTAGTGCCTACACTGAACACACTGTGGGATCTTGGTAATGCTGCCAATTTACCTGATGCTGTCTACTCTAGGAATAAAGCCTGACTTTATTTACACCTCTTATCCAAGAACCTTATTTCTCTGCCATGTATCTTTAGCTGTAAAAATTAAGAACAATCTGATCAGCTGCATAATATTTCACATTCAAATATAAAACAGGGGACACGGACCATTAGCCATGCATCACACTAGATTCTCTTGAATCTTGACAATAGAACACCAATAAAATACAATAAATTGTGATTCTCTCATTGAAAGCCACACCAACAGCCTCCTCATCTGCTGCACCTGTGCCATGTGCAAGGTGGACAGGCACAGCTCCTGCAAGCTTCCCCCATATCTGAAGACTAGGTGGGTACAATAGGCATGAGGTTATACATCTTAATAATTGCTTTTCAGCTAACTGTAAAAGTGGCATATTAACAACTATTTTCAGTAATGGCAACACTACATTTTAATGACACTATTTCTGCTTGCTAATTAAGCGGACAGATTAGTGATAGATAAATATCCATTCTTTCACAGAGCTAATAAAGAACTTTCCTCATATGAGATGCGCATATACTTCCAGCTAAAAGTTTCCTGAAGAAATGCAGCCACAGGTGGGCCAGCTTATCCAGAGAAAACTTACATCCAGGTACATTTACTGTCACTTGTCTTACAGATTTTCAGCAGAAATGGCAGCCCTTCACATACCCCGGCACTCTGACAGAGGTCTTCTGAATTTCTATCTCCAGCTACACAGCTGGCAAAGAAGATTTTGACTGACAGGAGATACTTCTCTTCCATACAACTCAAGAATATCCCCTATAATTGTTTCTTAGGTTGGTAAAAAGTATTCTTTAGCAGTTGATCAACTATGAATAAATGCTCCAGCATTCTCAAGTAATTGATTTTGCTGTTACCTATGCTGCACTATGAGGGTTTATCAATGCATGTCTAAGATACAAACTAAACACTAAGTAGGAAACATGTGAGCGAGCTGTCCCTAAATGACCTTGTTTTTATCCATGTAATTTTGCTTGCAGGTCATCATACACTAATTTTGGATGCTCCATGGATCATTACATATTGTCCCTGAATTATTGATTTACTGTACTTGACTGCTGTCTATTCTCTCTCAGACTTCAAGGGAAGAGTAGCATGTGAAAAGGGTGTGGGTGGTTCAGTACACAAGGCTGGATGATAGGAGACCATGGTTAGAAATTCAGTGTACAGCTAATTTGCCCTGTCACTTCTCTAGGCCTTCTTTCCCACATTTGCCCAATTTAGCTGTGGAGATTATAAATTCTTCAAGACAAAAACTTTCCTTCAGCTGCTGGGGGTTTCTATTCCAATGTCAAAATTTAAAAACTTGCTCATACTTGCTGTAGATAGGGAAATTGTTCAACATTATAAGCTATCTTTAAGAATGCTCTCGTCTTAAAATGGGTCACAGGAGCACCAGGTTCTCACTGATACTTACTGTTACCAATCCTGTTTCAGCCTTCTCAGTCATTTTAAGTACAAAGCCACCTTCAAGCTCTCAGCCCTAACAAGGCAGCCACCTCCAAGCCCCATTCAAATCTAGCTGCCTCTGCACCAAAACACACCTACAGTTTATTTCCAAGAACCTATTTACCTCCTCTTTGACTGGTTAAATATATTTTTTTATTATTTTTCCTAAATTTTCAGGTTGATTTGACACTTATTCCATCCTCTCTTGCCCAAATACTCCTCTAATACCTTCATTGAGGGAGGATGACCTGGGCTGAAGGACGGAACCTTACAGAGAAGTGTAAAACACAACTATGGCCATCTTTCAGCCCAACACCATTTTTTCCCATGTGCATAAGAAAACACAGTTTTCCCCTGTTTTCCACTGCACATTTCATCTCTAAGTCCTCAGTTTCCTACTGACTTTGGCCCATCCGAGCAGCTTCCCCAAAGGTGAGATGATCTGCGCAGTAAAGTTCTGCTGCACAGCTTCACGTGTCCTGATGTCATTTGCTAACTATGTGCGTTGATGGAAAATGCTGGCCACACCATGCTCGTTAAAATGAGTCCTGGAAATGACAGTCTGCTTCTCTCCCAGAGCATGGGAGAGCAGAATGGGCTCTGGAGGTGTCCCAGCAGCTTATCCCACCTCGTCATCCTCATGGGAGAGGCCGGCACATGATGGCCATTTAAAGTCCCATGATGGTGGCATTCTGGGGCAAACAGAAAGGGAAGGGCTTGCAGGTCTCAGGAAGCAGCAGCACTCAGTTCCCGTGCAAGGACTGGGGCTCCCCTCAGCAGCTGCCTGCTCATGAACAAATAAACATCACTTGCACAGGTGCTCACAGGGAGTAGAGCAGCTGCTCAGGCCAGAAGAGAGACATGACTGCTCCAAATCCTCAGCAGAAAGGAGCTCAGATATCCTTTCAGCAGCAACAAACTTTCTGGGGACAAGAGAGTATCCCAAACCCACTGGTGATTTGATCTAATGGTCCCAGTTAGGCTACAGAAATAGACTGTTACCTTCTCTATACTTCTTACTTAAGGATTTGACAGAAGAAATTATTCCCATTATCCAACACACACAAATCTAAAGGATTGGCTGTGCTGGTCACCTACAGCTGCACTCGTGGGGGTGTGGCAGAACAAGGAGCACACACCATGAGGGAAAAAAAACCACCTGATGAGCATCCATGCAGCTCCTGCTCTAGGGCAGCAGGGATCTCACCTATTGACTTTAAAACTGAGATTTTTAAAGCCTGAGCTTCTGCTTTAGTAAAATAATGGTGCAGTTCTGACAGTAATGGCAAGAAATACATCAGGTTCTTGGATATCTTGTAAATGAGAAACATCAAGGTGAGTAAGTTCATCTTTTATTGAACCAATACCTGCAAATAAATATGCTTGTTCCCACAAATAGGGATTCATTCTTCATTTAAATGAGTCTATAATTTAATCTATTATTACACCCTAACCAGAGCCAATATTTAACATTTTTTCTAATCAAGCTCTCATTTAATATTTTTAAATTTCTTTTGAATTAGTTGAAATCCTTTCATTTTTTCTTTTATGAAAGAAAGTTCCTTTTTTTTTGCCTATGATTGAGTTTGATGTAGCTTTCTTGGAGCTCTCTTAAGAATAAAAATGTGTACTTTATATCTTATCTAAATTTCCAGGACTTGATCAATAGTAGAGCATATTTTTCTATGCAAGAACTAACCAAATTTATTCAAAAGATTATACATTAATTTTACCATTAGAACACAATATGAGCAGATAATCCACAAAAATGCTTCAGATTTTTTGAAAGTGAATTTAATTATAACTAGTAATGTGCATTTGAGAATTATAATTATGAAAAGTCATGTTCTATAAATCTGAAATGACAGATTATATTTCAAAGCCTTATTGGAGAGGAATTAGAGTACCGATTTATTAGTTGTAAATGTCTGATTATTGCAGCTTTGCTAAAAAACATGATCACAGCGTATTCTAGCTGGATTTAACATGTTTAATCCTTCCAATAAGAATCATATTTTGAACAGAAAGCAGGACTGTGTTAATTTGTTTATGAGACAGATTTAGACAACTAATCTTTGTCTTATGATCCCTGAACAGTAATAATTTCAAAATACTTTACAATACTTGTATTTTTCCAGCTGCAGACTACAGCTGATTATGAAATTTACATTCATCTATAAGCACCATGATCATCACTTGGCTTTAGGAATGGTGCTTCCCATTATTTCTCAGCTACTGAGAGACACCCTGCACACACGAAGCCTGAATCACCTCTGCTAAGGATTTTCCCAGTCACGTGGAGAAAGTTATGGAGGGCAACCACATGTTGGGCATTTCTCTTCTGCCTCTCCCCACACAAGCACTACAACTTCCCAGGAAATCCAAAAGTGCCAAACAAACTTACTGTGTTTGCACTGACTGAAATCAAAGCCCTCTTCTTCACTAACCAACCATCACATGGAATGGAACACACTGGGCCTCCCTCAAGTCCATTAGTGTTACAGTTTCTCATGAAGTTCCTTCACAGGAAAGATAGGCTACAGATTATAAAGACTACTGGCGTTTCTGTACCTAATAAGTTTTAAATGAGGATATTTACAGATCTCAAGAGACTCACTACTAAACTATGAGATACATATTCAAAAACCTTCCTACTAGACCTAATTTTTATCTGCACCATTGCAAGAACATTTTTCTTCATCATACAGCTGAGCAGGAGGAATCAACTGTTTCCCTAGATGCCTCTTATCTGGATTTTTTATTAGTAATTAGAATTAATCTCAAGATAAATTTGTTTATGTTTATTTAAACAAAGAACTCCTCCTGGTTATTTCCTGGCCAGTGATGCCATGTCAGTTTGGGCACAACCTCACACATTTGTGGGGAGCTCCACCTCGCAGGTGTTGCAGCAGAAGTCCCTTGGACTGGCTGGGCAAAGAGCCGTGCTCTGCAGGGCAGAAACTCTTCTAGAATGGGCACAGTCCTTCCTGGGCTCCCCCACATTCCCATCACCCCTACATGCCCATCCCTGTGGTCTGAAGAGGTGAGAGACAGATCTTGGGACCACATTTTGCACAGATTTACACATTTTATTCCCTTTCACAGAAGACATTTCTTCCAAGTGGCCACTCAAAAACAAAGGCAACATAAGCATTGCACGAGCCTACAAATAATCTGAATTCTTCTCTTTTTTGTAAAGAGAAAACACATTTCTGCTGTGATGATAGCAGGCTCCTAGAGGTTTTAACATGCCTTGCTGGTATATAGGTATAATCAGAGCAATAAAAAGGAAACAGACTTTATTCAGTAAGAACTTAAATATCCCATTACAGCCTTGCCATTCAGTTGTCTATCAACCTGCAGTACATGGCAGGTATTTGCTGCTACATAGTTTCTAAAAATAGATGAAAAAAAAAAAGTCTGATGACAGCCTGAACTTCAAAAACCCCATCTCACTTTACATCAAGTATAGTCAGGCAGCACTTGGCAATCATTAATTTCACTCATTTATCACAGGTGCTGCAAACTGAACTGCCAGTGGAGTAAGCTGATAGCAGACTACAAGCAATCCAGCACGGTTTTTTGAAACAATATTACAATATTTTACCAGTCAGCTGTTTTCAGTGAAAAATCAAAAGCAACAGACTACTTGCTCAAGACCAAAACATGTGAATATTCCTGGAAGTCTTTTCTACAGCAGATTTAACAGCTTGTATTGCTTATCTGCAGTAGGGGACGTATTTGTTACTGTGCTACAGAGTTACTTGAGGTCACAACAACAAATGATTTTCCTACCAACTCTATAGCTCTTTATAGCTCATGAAGAAAATCCTGTTTACAGAAAAGAATAAAACCTCCACCTCTACCAAGGATAAGTCTTGGCAACTTGACTTCTTTAACATGTATGCTCACCAGACACACATAGTACCTCACTTGTGCTGAAATCAGGTCTGCTCCATCCCTGGGAGGGTTCACAAATGTGCTTCCAACAGACCTGTTTGTCACCCATCTGACTGACTGCAAAAAGAAGCAGCTTGAAGGAACTTAGATTACAGCTGTTTGACTGAGCCCAGCAGGGCCACTCAAGGAGCAATATGCTCACCAGGAAGGATTGCAAATTTACGCATTTGATGTGCAATGAGCTGAATTTCTTTTAAAAAAGTTAACTATAACCTTCATTGAAAGATTAATATATACAATAAAAATGAGAAATATTTTCTGGTCTTTCACCAATTTACTTTTTGTTTTTCTATGTATATATTCATCTAGAGAGTGGAATAGAAAAATCAGCATTCTTCTCTTAAAGACAGCATAGATCACTCTTTGCACTTAGCAGAGAACCTTTTCAGTTTCTCCAATACACAATAAATCTGAGAGCCAGACTTTTTTTCCCTGGTGATAAAAGTCTTCCAATGCCCTTTAGCAAAGGCAGAGGATACACACAAACTTCAGCCAGCATAAGACAGCAAAACCTACCTGAGAAACCAGGCAAGTATGTTGTCCCATGATGAGTTCCATTACATCATGGTTGCAGTCCTAATTTAGTCCTAAGCTGGCTTAGATGTGTCTATATGAACTACAGTTCTGTATGACTCTGCAGTCACATCCAAAGAAACACACTGAGGTTTTTGGAAGTTGCCAATCCAATTCCTGCAAAGTCAAGAGGATTGCAAGCAAAAAAATAAATAAGTTTAGAAAGTCTTATAGACTTACTCTTCTGGCAGGTTTAAGGCAAGTGCTCACCTACCTTCATTCAAAATCTGACCTTCTCTCTTGATGAGTTTTTAAATAATTGGTACACTGTGAAGCTAGCAAAAATGTATCAGGTTGATTTTAACAACTCTATATGATCCATATATTCAGCATCACTTAGAGCAAAAGATGGGATGTAAAAGCTGTTACAGCTTTTCTCAGTCCATGCAATTGGGTTATTCTGCTTCTCTTCAGAGAATCCAAATGTATGCATGGTAGGTCAGATTGCTCCCTGGGGTTATTTTATTTGCTTGAAGGGACAAACTTGGCCAGAAATATCTTAGGACAGACTCCAAGTACTCTAATTCTGCTTGCATTATGCTCCATTTTCTCATTTCTGTGTTTTCAGTATTCATTTCATCCTTCTCCAGCTTCTTTTTCCAACTCAGCAGTTCTTACACTGAGCTGCTCAGCATTTTGCCATGGTACAAATATCCATCCCACGGTATCTCTGCACAAGTCAATGACTGAAAGCAGCAGCATGATACACTTTCATCCCCTCCCCAAGGGAATGCAAACAACTAAAGCCGGTTTTGTGTGGGGAGAGATAGAGGCTAAGGTGGAAGTGATCTTAGGGGTGCCTTTTCCAGCCATCCCCTTTTGGAAAATAAGCACCAACTAAGACAAATTCTGGATGATTTTGCTGCTTTTTTTATTTTACCCTTACCAGGCACACACAAATCCACCACCACCAGGCTGCAGAAATGTTTGCTGCCATCATTTTTAGAGCTGTACTATCCTCAGTTTCTGAGTGCACTGAGTTGAAATACATTTGTTATGTTATGGTTTACTCCAGATAAGACAGAGAACAGCCCCTTGAGACAGCTTTGCTCTGTGCAAGTCATCATGATTCAACTGTTCATTAGTGGAACTCCTCACATTTTACACGTGGTGTGGGCCAGACACCCGGCAAGTTACCGGGAAGTATTTCCTGAGAAACAGCTGAGTGCAGCATTCATAGAAGTCTCAGATTTTGGAGACTGTTTTTAATGGATTCAAAGAACATACTACAAATACATTTGAAGATACATCTGAGTCTTACCCAGGCTGGTTTAAGGAAGAAAATTGCTGATCTGGTACTGGCATGAGCATACACAGCTACCACACACTTGGTTTTAAGCGTTAGAGGAAACCATCCATGTCCCCTCTGCCTACCATAACTACCAAAGGCAACTGAGGATCAGAGGACTGGAGAGACTGATACAGAGGCAAAGACAGTTTTTCCTTGGACTTGCTTAATAATAAAATACATTACTGGCAATCTAAAGTATATTTGCCAGGGAATGTCTCCCTTATCTCCCCAACACTTTTGAGCAAAACCAGGCTTGTCAGTATGGCTAAATCCAAGGAATGCCTATCGACATCTTGAGCATCCTAGTTCAAGAGTGGGTTTGATTACTTGCTACATAATAAATTATCCAAAAGCAACCTTTGAAGACATACAACCCTTAACACTTTAAAATTAAGACAAAATTCAATTTAGAAAAATTGTAAAACAGTTTCCCTGAAATTAATCTTAAATGAAGTTTCTTGCTTGGCCTCTCGCTCGCTGCAGATAATCAATCTCGACGCGGCTGTGTGAGAAACAGAGGCTACTGAAAGGGAAGTGAAATTAAAGAGAGGAGCCAGGCCAGGAAGATGAAAAAGCTATCTAATTATCAGCATTTTATTAGAAACAATTAACTAATATTCAATTAGTTGCCATTGCTGAAGCAAAGTGACAGTTAGGAAAACAGAAAACGAACCTTGACAAGGTGTTCGCTTTCTAATAAATGGGAGATGAGGGGAATCATTTATTGGTGGTTTACCCCTGGTCAGAGCCTTGGGGCAACTCACCCAGCGTGAGGCAATGGGACTGGCTGGTTGCCAACATTAACTGTACTTATTACATTCATCCCATGCAGAACACATCCATCTCCTGCTCTGCCTTGACATCCCATTTATTCCAAGATTCATTTGTCATGTCCCCAATCACCAAAATGAATAGAAACTTTCCAGAATGATGGATTGTGGTTCTAATTAGGACTAAAGAAAAGATCCACACTCAAGTAGAGCCCTTTTTCTTTTACTTCTTCTCCTAATAAAATAGTATTCCTAGCCAACTTTGTGACTAATGTCCTTTCATGGTGGTTGTCCACTGTAGGTCACCCAGTCAAAAAGAAACAGTATTTTTCCTCCCCCAACGACTGCACAAATTATTATAGAAAGAAGTCCAGACACACTGAAAACCATGCACACGCATTTTGTTGATGTGCAGCAGATGTCTAGAATACCAAATTTTGGACAATGTTTGTACCTTTTGTGTCCCAGAATTCCCTTTAACAAAATGCAGATAAATAGAAACAGTTGGAATGAGGAAAAAGCTGCAGAAGGCCTGGCAACTATTAAAATTGCTGATAAATCTAATTTTTGTTAATCAAGTTAAATTTTATGTCAGCATTTTAAAGTAATGGCACTAAAAAAAGTGTCCCTATTTCAAACTAAGCCTAACATATAATTTGGTTGTGTTACCTCTCATTTCAATATGTGTATCAGAAATATACTCTGATACAACAGAGACTTTTTAAAAAGTACCCTCTGAGATCATTCTCCTGTTTCTCACATAGGGGTACGTTCAATAATTGCGTCTTTAATATTATAAAAATGCAATTTCTTCTATAGAAATCCTCACATTTTTCTGTGCATTAGTAGTTCTCTGCTGTAGAAGAATACCAGACACATACAGGACAAAGGAAAAAAAACAGTGTAGTTAGGGCAGCACTATTTTGTTTGGAAAACTTTCAAAGTTAGAGATAATATATTAGCTAGTGGTAAGTGAATAAAATGGTAGTCCCAAAAGTGGAGTACCTTAACAAATAGAGAGATTTGCATGAATGGAAAAATAATCCAGTTTAAATTGCTTTTAAAAGTCAGAAGAAAGAAGACTGTAGTTACAAAAGAATTCAAGAATTCATAGATACATGAAGAATACTCCAAGTCATTAAAATAGCCTGATGAATATTTAAAAAGACCAAGAAGGGTGTAGGTTTACTTACTACAAAACAGACTGCAAGTACCAACAATCTGCTACAAAATTTCTCATATTTCAGATGATCATCCTGTCCAACCTATTATCTGTACTACCTTCACATAGCAGAACATGAAACTTCCACTAGAAAAAATGGAAACCATTCACAAGGAGTCTATTTTAATAGGTATGATTTAATGTACAAGTCTTTTCGGACAAGGAAAAGAAGAATATCCCAACTTTTCTAAAATAAAATATTTGGGATTATCCTAAGATTTAACTATAGCTTTCTCCTTAAAGTCTAAATAAACTAGATACCAAAAGAAATTTTAGTGCAATAAAGCATATGAATTTCAAGGCTTGATGACAGAGCCCAAATTTACTGTGCAGCACTCACCAGGGAAGTATCAGGATCTGTATTAGGTCCAGTTTCTCATGGCCTTGTCCAGAAATGTGATGTCCATGAAAAGATACCCAGCCAGACCAACAAAAAGCATACAGCAATCCCCACAGCACCACTGCAGGAAGAGCTGGGCAACTGCTCTTTGTAACTGTGGTGTTAATTTGATTCTGCAGACCAAGGCTCTCATCCCCTGCCATTTACTGCAATCAAAACATAGATCTTTCTTCTCTTGAATATTTTTACCTTTAAGCAAGCGTGACTAACTTGATGTGTTGGAAATGTACTTTTTTGGACCATAAAAGCCAAGAGAGACATTTTCTTTTCCTAGTGCCAGAAGATACACACCAAGTGAGTATACATGGAAGAAGAGCTATGGAGTTTGCTGTGGAAACCATCCACCTGGTGGGAAGGGAAACAGGTAATTACATTATTGTTTACTCTTATTTGATAGCAAAGCTACTTACAAACTTGGCTAGGTGTTTTTTAAAATGCCTACTCTAAAGGCATATGCTGTATAAACACACAGCAAAGCAGGTTGTTAGGTTTTGCCAAAAGCCCCCTAATTTAAGTGATACTTTCAATGACATTTGGATTTTTTTCCATGCTTCCTTGAGCCTATGCTGGTTCTGAACTGTTTCCCACTGAAGTACCTTCCCAAACCAGGATTTTATCCTTTCTATTTTTTCTCATTCATGAACATGCAATGGATTTAAAACAATAATCCAGTATTCTGATCCAGCTTCTGAATCATTCTGTAACACTGAAATTCTCCCAGAGACAACAAAGAAATGTAACTTGAAACAGTTGTCAAATACCAAACATAGCCATAGTATCATTTAGGTTGCAAAAGACCCTTAAGACCATTGAGTCCAACTCTGAACATAACACTGCCAAGTCCACCACTAAACATGTCCCCAGGTGCCCTGATATATTGAGGAATTTTATCCAGATAGAATGGGGAAATATCCTCATAGGCTATTGGTCTGATTCATCCTGTGTCAGTTTCTCCCATATCACTGTACCCAGACATGTCACTCTCACTCACTGCACCAAGATAAAACAGAAAGAAAGTAAGGCCACATGCAGCATGCCTGCCTTTACACTCCCCACCCCCCAAAAATATCAGATGGTTCTGGAAATAACATCAGAGTGCCTATTAGCTGCTAAAGGCACTGGGGCCTTGATGGCTCCTGTACTGGCTCTAGCAAGTTTCCAGTGATGTACCCTTCAGTATATTCTGAGAATAACACTCCTGCATAATTTAAATGAGCACTATAAATTGTCATTTAAATTGCATGAGAATCTAAGATAAGGTTGGCAGAAGATCCAAAAAGAGCCCTTGAGTGTCAGATTAACACAGCAGGCAAGAGACAAAACCAGGCATTTTCTTTTCTTTTTGACTAAAATCTTTCAGAGAGAAAAATCAAAGCTTCTCCAATTCCTGACCTTTCATTTCAATGAAGAACATGCAATCTGCAATCTTCTGCTGTAATTGATCAGTGTTTAAAATGAACAAACTGCAGATGAATATAAAATACTCAGGCCAGAAAAGCAAGATCTCACAGAGCACTCTTCAAAGCAGATCCCTCGCTTCCACAAAAATGGATAATTTAATCTTTGTCATTGGCCTGTCTCTGTCAAAGAGAACAATGGATAGTCTATTCACAATTGATGACTCTATAGAAATTAATATTAGTAAAAGGTGTCCATTTAGTGTCTCACCTTCTGTGCTAAAGGTGACATCCATGATGGATGCATCCTAAGACAATGGATTTATCTTTAAAATGGAGTAATTACACAGTGGATGCATGGGTGACATAATGACATTGTGGTTTTATATTAATAAAAGAAAGAAATATTCCTTCTGAAGAAGGAAAAAATATTACTAACATGGCCATTTATGAGATTTTGGCAGCTACTTTGTAACTGCAAAAAGCCCTGTTGAATTGTTAAGCTATAAATTAGAGTCCTACACACTTTAAGCAGTTCATGATCAGCTTTTATGTGACAAACCCTAGTTAACAAAATTAAAGGTGCTCAAGGGCTCCTAAATCTCCCACCTTTACAAGAGGGACTTGAAATTGGGACAGAAGAGGCAAAGCAGATGAGATTTGTTGGTGGGAATAAAGGGATGTAACTTGAATTCTGGGTGCACCACTGGCCCCTGAGGGCCACTATTTTTTCAGTTCGGCAAGCAAACCTCAGGGCGCTCCCTGAGCTGCCCTGCAAAATCCACCTTCCCCAGAAGAGAATTTGCAAAAGAGCTGGTGACTGCAGGACCTGCAAGGAACCAATTTGGCACAGAGGGTACAAAACCAGGCCTCAGGTAGTCAGTTCTCTGCCCCACTGGTTTCAAAGAGCACCTGCTCTCAGTGTTACTTATTAATAATAAATAATGCTAATGCCTGGCAGAATGACACCCTTGGGGTGAGGTGTGGTTTGTCAGGCTTTTTCCTCCCCTCTCAAAAATGCCCAAGTTCACCCACTACTAAGACATTCTTTATGTCCTGTACCTGATGTTTTTTGTAGTCCACACTGCTGCTTTCTGAAAATTCACCACAAAATTCAAAATACTATATCTCATACAGAAAATTTTAAATTCTCTTATTTTGAAGCTTTCTTTAAAACTAAATCTTCAACTAAAACCCGGCTCTTGACATTGGTCCTACAAAATGTATAATTTGACCTAAATTAGACTTTTTAATTTTTCCAACTTTATCATTAAGAATAACCAGCAAACTAAATCCCCATTATTTGTTCAGTCCCTAGTAATCTCTGGGACTTCAAGTTTCAAAAGCAATCTCTGACAGATGCTTTCACCACTGGAATCATCTAGATGCTGGATTTGCTGGGGTGGTTTTATCTTATATACATATATAAAAACATTCTCAATTTTAGTACTTTAAAACTTTAAATAACTAAAAGCAAATAGAAGTGCATGCTCTTGTTAGGACTGATTATAAATTTGCTAAAATGTATTATTTATTGAAAAGACGGCAAATGTTGACATTATATGAAGTAAAAAGCTAAAATTCACCCCTGTAACCTTGTAAGAATTAACAACAAAATTTAGATGCCAAAATCATGCAATTCTGAAAGATAGGGAATAATATAAGGTTTTGTTTTAATGATATATCATACCTGTGACAGTCCAAACTGTAAGAGTTCAAGAATGAATAGTAGTACACAAACAAAAAGTTAAATTAAGTATTCGTTGTAAGGTACATCACAAAAAAACCCAAAACTTCCTGTCCCCTTATCTCATGAAAGCCTTACATTTTGTGTCTGCCAATTGACCTGATTGCTACACCTTAATAAACCACTTCAGTCACAAAATTTCCCTACGTAGTCAGTCTTCACAGCAAACTTCTGAAACTGCTGTCTCTGGAGAGCTCCCATTCCCAGTTCCTAAATTCTATTAAAAAGGCAGCTAAAAACATTAAATACTTTCCAACTTCAACTCTTCTATTAATCCACAGCTACAGCTGTCACAGGGATTTTATGAGTTAGGCAGTGAGATGGGAGTGGACCATGAAAAACTAAATTATGATGTAGTCCACAGCTTGAAGGCATGCGGAGTCTAAATTTAAGAGAACAAATACTGGCTTTGAATTTGAATATTCAACACCATTTCTCTTTTTAATTTGGATTAATTTGCTGATCCATGCTTCATATATTTTCCTTTCAAGGCTGACTGTTAATTTAGTAAAGGACAGATCTACTGCTCAAAGAGGAAACATTTGCAGCACCAGTTCAACATTCAGCCACCTCTTCCCAGGTCATCAGGCTGGAAGCTAATAACTAAACCCATCACTTTTAAGTTTTCTGACGTGGTAGGCAGAGGGTTTCTCTTGCAGGTTTTTCCTGAAATGTATTTCAGGAGAAAAATTATGGAACAAGGCCAACAATAGAAATTTGGTGTTTCTCCAAACAAATTGTCCATTCCTTTACAATAATAAACGTTAGAAAAATTTGAAATATTATCTTGAGACTTTCAATTAATTAACGGCACACATTTCAAAACACAGAAATGGTTCAGGTCTTTAAAGGAGACAATCAGCAATAAAAACTAGGAAGAAATTTGCAAATACAATTCCATGAAGAATATGAACGACAAAATACACCCAAATAAAATGGTTTGCACAGCTGTAAGCAGTAACTGAAAAGACCATACCAAAGATAAACAAGAGGCACTGAGCTATTCAAAAGAATATATGAACAGGTTATAAATTCTTCTTTAAATTATGCTTCTTCATTATGAAAATGGTGCAGGAATTTCCTTAGGAAGCAGGAAAAACTGTTCCATTAATTGAGAACAAAGGACTGTGGGGAGAAATCAGGTTTTCTGAAGGATCAGCCAAGGTTGAGCTAGTACAACTGCAGGAAAGCCAAGAGAGGAAATCCAGAACTGAATTATTAGCATCTATTTCCTCACTCTTTACCTCTCTCCTTGCCCAGAAAATGAAGAATTTTGCTCCCAAACCATGATCATCTGATATGATCATCATGTGTTTTCAGAAGCAGCCTCCTGCTTAAAGTGATCCCAGAACTGGAGGAACTAATGAGTACACACAACAGTTTTTATCAGGTTTTATACACCCAGTGTCAAAAGCAAGATTTAAAGATTTAGAAAGTGGAACCAAGGTTAAGTCTGGGATTTTGAGACCTAAAGAACTTAAGCTTTAGAGTTCTATTGAAGCAAATTGATTCAGTTTAATCCAATTCAACGATAATGCTAAAAGGATTCCTTTTAAATTGCTTTAATAAACTTAACAAACTTGTTTTATTTGAAACCTGTTTCATCCCCTTTAAGCCCTCTGACCAGAAAGTACCATTTCAATATCAGTCTCTCAAATATTCCTCACTTTTGCACCACACCTTGATCTGGTAACTTGACTTTACAGCCTTAAAACATGATTTCATGTTTATCTATATTGTTTTTTCTTCCCTCTTACAATGACCTACAAAAGATGTGGGAATCACTAGGAGAAAACTGATTATTCAAAAGTCTAGGGGCTGCACCCATCTTGGCTTCATGTCACACTCAATCCTTTACAAAACACTGCACCAACAGATTTACATTCACTTTGCCTTAACATAATCAACAAAACAAGGTTTAATGCAATGAAAAACCAAGGATGACTCTTTTTAAAATTATATTTTCAGCCAAAAAGGCAGCCACTGGGAAAAATGCAGTCACTGATGAAGTTCTGCAGTCTCATTTTATTCACTGCCTTCAAAAGTTTTAATAAACTTGTAGTTATCACAAGCATTTGCCCCCACAGAGACTTTTCTGCTTTGAAAATCACTGAAGTGCTCCCAGGCTGACTCTTATCCTGGAATTTCATATAAACATACAAAGTGCAATCTGTGACACAGAACCAAGGGTCATTTAGAGGTCTTGTGCCATGTTGAACTAATTACAAAAAAATTGGCAAGAAAGTAACACATGACAGTTTTATATATTTCAGAGATACCTTCTGCAGAACACTCAAAGAATCCAAATCAACAACAACAACAACAAAAAAAAGACTACATAAGTCCATAAAAAATGTTAACCTCTTTAATTTTTCAAGTTTTCATAACGATTAATTTTTTCACCATTATGAACAGAAACTTTTGGGTAACTTCTGGTCTAAGCAGCATCACCTCCTTATCATGAGTAGATTGCTATTCCCACTGTACCACTAATCACAATTTTTCTAATGTTCCAGGCACACCAGATATAATTGGACACAATTTGCACTGACCTCACATCAGCAAAAGCAAAGACAGAAAGAAAAAGCATCATCCTCTCTCATTTCCAAGTGCGGCTTTCTACAGACCTTTGGCTTCTGCTGGAGATTCAGTTTGTCACTGGAGAAGAACTGAGTACCCAGGTAATAGCCACAGACACATGATTTTTCCAGGCAATTGCAAACAGATTCCTTTAATGTTCTCCAACCTTCTGATTTGAATCAATATATTTTTAGCAGAAATCCCAATCCCAGAAGTTATGCTTTGATTTTGTTATTTTAGTTATTCTTTGTGAGCCCTAGAAGTGACCCATACAGACTGAAAAGAAACAATTAGCTGTTTGACATATTTATGTATATAGACCTGTGTGTATGATTTTGTGAGAAAATATTTTCAGACAGTAGAAGCCTTGAATGCAAACAAACAACCAAGCCTGTCTCCCAAAGAGGAGTAATTAGTATGGCTGAAAGATCAGCACTTAATTACTAAGAATAAAAAAATGTTTCACTGTTGCTCAGTGAAAAATAAATTAATATATCATACTGGTTGAGGTATAAAGAAGTCAAAATAGAAAATCCATAGTTAAAGCACTAGTTAGCTGGTAATATAGGACTCTTAAAATAGGTTTGAGCTTTTAAACAAAGATATTCATGAAACTCTAAATTCCCTACCAGCTTTGCAGCTGTACAGGATGAAACCAGAAAGTGAACATTGTATGACAGAAGGAAAAATAAGGTATTTTATATGGGACAGATGTTAAGATGTTGCTTTTCTGGCAGTCTTTCCTCTTATGATCATGGTTTTTTTTGTACTGAGCACCAGGCAAGCCAGCCTCTCTGAATATTGCCAAAAGCCCCTCCTTAGTCCTACTGCTACATCTGCCATCCAGAACAGCCAGCACCTCGGCAGCTATCCATCCACGTCATAAAAATTCACATATTTCACATTTTCAATCACACCAGAATGTACAAGTTACGTACAGATGGTTAGAGGAACCCAACAAATGGGACACCCAGGTCAATAAAGCACAAAGTAAACAAACCCCCAGAGAGAAATGCATTTTTTCACCACTTTCACAGCAATTTCCCTATCCTTGAATCTGTGTTTTAATGGACATGATTATGTACACAATGTGAAACCATACCTCAATAAGAGGACAGTTGTAGGAAGGCAATACTGGGCTCGCTGACAGAGATGAAAAAAGTCAAGAGTCTTGTGGTTGCCCATTTATCTCCTGATTTTTACACCTTTGAACCGAGTTACAACACTACTGATACACAGGTAGAGAGTGTATTGAACTCAGGGTGAAATGATTATGGCAGGAACTCACTGCTGATCACAGCAGTGACAACCTGTACCTTCCCTTCCCAGTCTTCTATATTTAGACCCAGATCAGTGCCTGGATACAGAGCATGAAAACAACTTATGTACCACTGAAATATAGATGTGATTTGCAGAAAGATCCGTGACACCACATGAATACTAATTTCTCTGACAAATAATACCAGCAGGGACAATCCAAAAGGCATGATTGTATATACATTATGACTGAATTCAAACATTTGATGACTGAGCAATATTTTGGCATAACATGACCAAATGCAATGGATGACAAAGGGAGGGATATCACTTTCCTGCTCCAAAAGGGTTGAAATTCTACACTTTTTTTTTGGCTACTTGTTCCAGCAACATTTTGCTGCATTTTTTTAAAAATAAAGCACTACCTGTGCAGGCTTTGGTCTTTACAGCTTCATGACAATGCTAACTATGAAAGATGCTGTAATAATTTAAATGAGCCCTATACATCTTATTCATGTCCACTTTGTTACCAGCTGTAGAGGAGTTTGGTTTACTTCATGGAGACCACTCAGTATAATGTTTGCATTGCTCTAAAAGCATTTATGAAACCAGTGAAATCCTCCTAACACAAAAAGCTGAAGCAGTCTGTTGTTTCCTTGAGACACGCAACTCACCACCAATTTTATTTCTTTCTAGCTATCTTAGGGCAGTCAGAGAAAAAAAAAGCCATGATCATGAGTGCGAATGCACAAGTACAACTAAACTGAAGGAAACATTCAGGTTTGTAGCATTAGTAGAAAGCAGTTTCATTTTACCCATCCCTTTCAACTACACTGCTTGTACAGAACGCAAACTTCAGACAAGATAAAGTGGACTCAAGCAGTCCACGTTTAATGGCAGCTCAGGCACAAAGGAATGATTTTCAAATATTCATTTGAAAGTCACAACAGGGAAACGATGTTTCTCTTCCCAATGATCTCATAAAAATCAAGAGTTTCTCCTTTGAGCAGCCAGTGCCCATCCTTAAGACTTACTTGCTTGTAAAAATACTAAAGGCTTCATCTAACCATCAGTTGCAAGCAAACTGGTGCAGTTAACTTTTCAAATGTGTTTGAGACATGGCCTGAATGATATCACAGTCAACCCTTACATTTCCATTTAACTTTGATGCAGAATAAAAGACATGGGCATATAAATACAGAAGTGTGTTATTAAATTCATAAAATATTTCACTTGCTTTTAGCTGAGTAACATCATGTGCAAAGCAATAAAAATTGAATTAAGGCAAACTTGAAATGCTCTTCGTTTTTCTGTTGTTTTAATTTCCATTTTTCATGTTTTTTCCAGAGGCTGGTTTTAGCCTATTACACACAATACCTGTCTGTTTCTTGTCCTGTCAATCATCTGGCCATATATTTTACTGTTCATTGATGCTTGTAGATCTTAAGGTTTTGTAATCTGAAGCAAGCAATATGAAATATATTTGTTGATCTTAAAAAAAATAAGTCTTTCATAGACATGTGCATTAGTTTAATCAGAGATATAAGTATTAAAATTTCTGCTAGCTTTGTGCAGCAGGGTTTAGCATGGGAGTTTTCAGACACTAATGGGAAGCTGGTGGCAAACCCTGCAACCATTACCCACAGCAGATCAATATTTTTAAACACATCTCTTCTTTTTCAGTCATTAGTGTCTTCTTAAAATAACATCATGCTTTGTTTCCCTGATCAAAGCCACAGACTTAGGAGTGTGAAAATAAATTTCACTTTGGTGTGCTCCTTTCAAAACATATCAGTCTCATAAGCAGGCTAATCTTCGGTGATGTATTATGATGGATTGTGCTTATCCATGCAAATTGTCTAGATGGACAGTTTGCCACTCATTAAAAGGGATAATTCTGCCCCGCACACACCAGCACCACATGTGCTCGCACATGGTGAGAGAGACATGGGCCTAAATGTTCACATATGAGCTTGAGGAAACTGCTTTCCCTGGTTCAGTCTCAGGGCTTGGAGCAGTGGTTTGGTGAGGCTTTGGAGACACCTACCATTTCACAGGCATCTTACACTGGGATACCTCCAACGTCTGCACAGCTACACAGACACGCTGAACTGCTCTGGATTGACAAACAGCTCTAAGGACCATCCTTGAAATTCATCACATCTATGACCATCTCATCCACTTCTATGGCTGTATTTATAGCACCTTCACACACAGATAATTTTTCAACAGTTGACTAAAGCTCTTTTTCCCACTTTCGTTTCATAAATATCTCATTATTTGGCTTCAACAGGAGCTTGGTCTGAGTGAAAACATGGTGTTATTGTATAACTGCTTCAAGAGCTCAGGTGTTTCCCTCCAAACATAGTACAGCTCTGACTCAGTTAAGAAAAAAAGTAGATTTAAACAACCCCTATGTTTGCATAGTTTAAAAATTCTTGATTTCCTGTTTGTGTCCTCTATTCTCTTGTTATACAAGAGAAACATCCTACATTATGTATTTTAGGGCATAGCTTGATATTCCAGAAAAAGGTAGAATCCTTCATCTAGGGAAGGAAGAATCTATCAGTGAAATTACTAAACACAGTTGATCTCCTGTTAAATCCCTCTGCGGTCATATTAGAACAAATACCTGATTAATTACATTCTTGTGTGCTGGGATCCAGAATACTTTATGTATTGCCTTATACTGCATCTACAGCAAGACATCTAATGAGCAGTAGCTTTTCCCAGTAATACAGATAATCTCTTTGCAGAGAATTAGTTCTTGGAAAATAGAAATGCACCTTTTTGCAAATTCCTTTTTATTCTTTCAACTCCCAGGAGAATGGGGAGTGGATCATAAGGAAGGAAGGGAAGAGGGAAAGACAGATTAAGGATGTTACAGTAATATTCTTTTGTTCAACATCTGCATGCTAGAGAGATTACACAATCTTCAGCAGATCAGCGAAAGAAGATTTGAAGCGACTACAGTTAAACCTTCTGAGCAACTGAAACACTCTGCTGCCTTCTTACCCTCCACCCCAACCTCTCCAGGTCCACAGCTAAGAAACATCCCACATCCCACCTAACTGCTAGGATATTCCTGCCATCTTTTAAAACCCTCTGAACATCATGCATCCATGAACTTGGAGTAAACATGGTGTTATCAGAACACACTCTCAAACAGACCCAACATCTGCAGGCAATAGACAAGGGCCCCTCTTCTCCCTCCAACAAGATCAAGTAAAATTCCACAAAGCTTAGCTAGCATCCCTTTTTTTGCATTATAAAATCAGAACACTTAAAAGAGAAACACAAGTTTTCGTGATTCTCCCCTTCAATACAGTCCATCCAGAAAATGAAAAAATGGTGGAGATTGTGAAATCACTGGAGGAGACCTAAAGCTTCTGCTTTCCCTTCCATGTAGTGAACATGGAGACAACAAATATTTCATAGCACCTAAAATAGGAGAGGTACAGCTGACACAGCACAAGCACTGTGGAACAGCACTGACCACTAAACATTTCTCATGTCAAATCCAATTTTCTATCACACTAATGATGGATCAGATCAGCTGCTGCTGAAACACTAAGAACCACTACCACTCACTCCCATTTTCCCAACACCGCAGACCAGAGGACTTGGTTCACACCCCAACAGGCACAGGAATTAATATGGGACCTGTCTCCATCACATCTGGTATTCATTTGCTTGTTTGTTCCATATTCTGTGTTTACAGCAACATAACTGCTCTGGATGCTACACGGCAGCACAAGAAGCACACAACTCATAATCCTCTAGTGTCTTTAAATCCAGCAAAGAAATGTCAAAGGTGGCTGGGCTCAGGCTGGTACAATTCCCTTTTATTTCCTGGAGTCTCCTCCAAAGCCCTGCCAGGCTGCACCCACCCCTGCAGGAATCAATCCATCCCACAGAGAAACACCCACACATTTCAACAGGAAGATTTCTACTTGTATTATGTAAACAGAGCATAGAGTTTTAAAATACCAGGCAAGTGCTAGAACACAAAAATACAGCATAAGCTCTGTTGTTGAGTACATGGTTCATAAGGTACTGCTCAGCCTGTGCAAGCTGAGCTACAGGAACACAGTGCTGGTGGGAAATAAAAAGAGATCATCCACTTCACTTCTTTAGCAAAGTAGAGATAAAAAATTCCATTCCAAATCTTAAAAAATAAAAACGCTGTATGATCAGGGTAAACCTCTCTATGATTTCACAGGTGTGGACAGCCCCTGACAAAACCACTTGTGGTAGAGCTGGGCACACAGAGGACTTGAGCCTGTACAGTGCTCACCTGTATGCAAAGGTCATAAGGACTTCCATGAAGGAAAGAGGATTGGGGTTTTTTGGGGGCACAATGGAGGTTTTGGGGATGAGCTGCCGTAACTGCGGACAACAGGTAACGAAATAATACTGTGTCAGGCTGCTCTGGACCTCCAGGGATCATCCTCCCCCCTTCACAGTCAGGGTGCTGCAGCCCCAGCAACAGGGTTGAACATTTTGTGCAGAAATCTAAGTGGATTCAGCTGCAGTGGGATGAACCCTCATTTATGTATCACTGCAGCAGATCAGGCTGTAATACACCAACTGTAATGACTCCACTTTCCATAAAGTAGACAAAGCCTTGAACCTCCTAAAATGCACCCCAGGCATGCCCTAAAGAGAGACAAGATTGATTTTACTACTTGCCTCAGAATCCATTGATGATATTCTCAAAGTGTATTAATAAAATATAATTCTACTGAGGACAAATTCCCAAAGACCAACCTTGCAAATAGCTCTTTTGCAAAATTTTTTTTGTGACGTTAATATTTACCACCTAACATTTCATACCCAGTAAGAAAAAAGTGCTACTTTGACCTGATGCATAGTAATGTGGTGTGAAGCAATGAGAGCCAATTTACTGGGCATCACCGAGACATAATGTGGAGGAACACGGTGTCGATTTGCAGAGTGAATCAAAATGCCGAAGCTTTCTCTTCTGTGATATCTGCAAATCACTGAATAATGTGGTTCACTGACCAAGTGAATTATTTTCAAGGAGTTTGGCACATCTTTAATTACAAGATATGTAAAGATGAAATGGAAACACGCTGCGCATATTTCTTCATGGCTGCTGAACTTTTCTTATGGAAAAGCACCTGTTTTTATTAAACTGTCTCTAGAAGGCATAAAATGTATGAGGTAGAGGTTGACAATATATTTCTCAACACGTATAAGTTACCATCTGGGCAGCCTTACAAGGTATGGGTCAACCATGTATAGATATTGTACCTACACACACAAAGCTACACATACATAGAAAAGAGATTTATTCCTATCAAAAATGTCTTTAAATTTAGGCAGTATACCAATGGAATTACGTTTCTCTTGTAATGAAGGAAAGCTCAAAAAAAACCAAACCAAACAAACAAAAAAAAATTAAAACCACACACATCAGGCCTTCTCTACTAAACATTTATGTGCCCTTTATGCTTCAAAAAAATCAGGAATTTGCATGCTGACAATGATTATGTAAATGGACTGTTTTGACAATCAGGTCCCAGAGGATTTCTCAGCTGAAAGCAATTCTCCTTTAAAGGTTTCATGATGGTCCAAATCAGTGGTTCTTGAGACCCCATTTCCAGTAATGCAATAAATATCCTGTCAGATTCTTGCTGGTTGCTTTCCTCTCAAGAAATGAGCCCTTCTTGCTTTGAAACAGCAGCCCCCAAAAGGTCTCTGTTTGCTGATTTTGAAGGACTGTGGCACATAACATAGTTTTAAATCTCTACTCTTGGTAAAATATTGCAGACTTGACTCAACTGACCAAAATTCATAGGTAACCCTGCTTGGAGCAGGAGGTAAGTCTAGATGACTTCCTGAGGCCCTTTTCAACTTGATTTGTTCCATGATCCTACAGTCCTCAAATAGCTGAGCCCTCTAGGCTGGGGCAAGCACACTGCAGAATCACATATCCAGTAATATGCTGGCCTCACCGTGAGCTGCTGGACTATTGTAATCATCCAAGTCAGGGCTGCAAGTTTTTATCTGAAGTGAAATGCCTGACATCAGAAGTATTGAGGTGTGCCTTAAATTTTGCAACACATATTGTGAAGGAAGGGTACTTTCTCAGCATCTGTGTTGTCAGAGGTGCTCTGCATGGAAATGTTAAAAACTCACCATAAAGGTTTTTATCCTAGCTTAAAAGCCTAAAGCTGAAATAGACAAAGATTCCAGGAAATTCAGCAACATGCTCAAATGGGCATTCCAAGAAACTAGTTTTATAGAAAAAAAAAAGCTGATACAGTTTGGGCTTTTTTGGTTCTGTATACCTGCAATCCCTGCTCATGGGAATGCACAATTTAAGGGGTATGTTTCAATATTAAAAGCATTTTTCCCTTCCATTGTCTTTACATAAAAATAGGCATATAAGTAACTTCTTTTAAAAAATTCTGAAAACCCAAACAAGCAAACCACTATTCCCCACTAGTGAAACATCAAACTCCAGTTTTAAAGCACAATAGAGAGAAATAAACCAACAAATCATGGTAAATCAGCTATTCTGCTTCTGCAACTGTTTTCTCTCCCTCCCCAAATGCCCAGTCCCACAGATGAGAACACAGAGACCCCAGCCAGGAACCCTCAGACAAGTTCTCACTGAGCTTCCGTGGCACAGCCAGGAGAACGTGCACATCCAGCTGCTGTCAACGCTCAAAGGGGCCAGAGCAGACTGAGGAAACAACTCAGCACTGCCCTGTACCTCCCCAGCCAGGTGTGCCTTCAATGCACAGCTCACTTCAAATCATCTAGAGACTCTTTCTGTCAAGCACAAAACAAGTCCAGGGTGGACAGGGACCTGCAGGTTCACTGCTGCCAAGGCACACAGCAGCTGGCTTTGATATCACTTGGGTGCAGTCACACATGCAGCTATGCCCATAAAGAGCTCTGCATAGTTTTATTGCATGGGTATATTCATATTCTGAATTACATTGCAGTGATTGCAAAATGCAATTAGATTAACTGCAGCTTGAATATGCCTGAGGCTGGCACGTGATGATGTCCCTCACAGTGAAGGCATCATGCTCTCCAGGACACCTCAGCAATCAAGGATGGACACCCTACCAGGAGCACTCTTCTTGTCCTGTTGAGAAAGCTCTGGGCTTGAAAACATAACTTGACCAACATAGCGAGTGTGTTAAGCAGTAGAAAATAAATCACAGGTTTTATTTCTCAAGCGTATTACACCATCTGAATAAAGTTCCCCAGCATTAAGGCAGGGCAACCAAAGAGCCCAGAAGTCAGAGAGCAGCAGGACAGTGTAGCAACAGTATGGTCCAAGGGCATCTGGTTCCAGAGCAGACCTGCTTGGTGTGCAGCTCAGCCCCATTCCCGGGACACCAACCAGAGTGTTCCATCTCCTTGTGTGCCTCAATTTATTTTGGAAAGAAACCAAGGTGCAGAGAGGCAGGAAACCACAACATGCTCCCAGAGGTGCTGCAGTCTGAATGGGCAGAGACCCAAGATTGCAGGGTTTACCCCAAAGCCTGAGCTTCCCTCTGCACAGGCACAACCACATGGGCCTGGTGCTATTTCAGGGAATCCTTTTATTCCACCAGCTGCTTCTACTGAGGTCTGAAACTGAAACCCAGTGTGTGATCTCATGGATGAGTGCAAAGCTCACAAGCTCTCACATCTTAACAGAGGAGAAGAAAGGCTCTGTTTAGTTGTGCCAGAATAAATGAAGTGCAAAGGTAGCCGGGATGCCTCTTGAAGCCGTTTAGTGCTGGCACTCAATTTGAATCACTCTGAAGACAAGCTCAAGATTTCCTAGGGAAAGTACTACGCCTCAATGCCTTTAAACAATTTTTGTGCTTCTGTGATCCTGGGCTGCTGTGCACTGCAAGGACGTGGATGGGCTGCCTGCTTCCCTGGGTTGTTTTCTGCACACAACAGCAAGAGCATCTTTCCCCAAATGGATGTGGGGCTTTCTGCTTTTCCTACAGCCCAGGCACAATCTGTGATGGGCAGGAGCAGGGGCTGAGGGGCTTGTCCGTGCTATTTTATGGCAGTTTTTCAAAAGAGTCATCTGGAAATGTCACTCCAGCTGTGCTGCTGCTCTGTTCAGACAGAGAAAAAGGGAAGAGGAAAAAAACAGCAGCAGTGTAGGACAGAGACCAAGTGTTCAGACAAATTTATGCTTTAGAGCTTGAGGACAGTTTTTCAAAACTTGTTGCAACACAATCTGGTGAGAAACTAAAATATTTTGGACAAGACTGACGGTCTATATTTTAAAATTCAGATTTATAACAAATAACCAAGTCCCAGTAGAACGCAAGCCTGTACCTCTTCATTTAGAAATTAAACAATGTGTATATATTTTAATTCATACCTCTGGGTTTGGGTCCTACCAGCTACACACTGGCTTCACTGAGACAGCAGAACCACTGTTTTGGAAAAAAAACCCCTATCACTAAGCACTAAGATAAGAAAAAAATCAGGCCCTCTCCATGCTTCACCCCCCATACACTTCACGAATTTCTGTAGAAGACCACAGAAGCAATTTCACACAGGACAACAATACTGATCCCTCTGTCTCAGCCTCCAGGGTGAGCACCAGTAACAATAAAAACACATCCTCTCCTCACAAACAAACGGTGAATGACTCCCGGACAAAATAAATTCTTTCATCAATAACGATCCATCAGAGATGCTTCCTTCTTTCTTTCTGTAATTCATTTGTAAAATTAACAGCCTCACATACATAGCCTCCCAGAAAAATAATTGCTCCCACTGCCCTGGATAGGAGCCACTTTACTGGATGCTGGCAGTGATCACCATTTCATGCACGTTATTTCCGTTTGCAGAAGGCTGACGCCAATGCACACATGCAGGCTGATGTGAGACGTTCCATGGAAGAAAAGAATTAAAGAAAACAAACCAGAAGAGTTATCACACAATGTAAGACTTGATTTCTTTGCCACCTTTTGTGCTACAGAAAATAAACCATCTACTTGGTCAACATGTTTTACCAATAAGTTGGTCTAATTAATGTCAGACTGCTGAGAAACGGAGCAGCTTTCCTTATCTCCATAGGAAAAAGGCCTGAGCTATTGCTGATGTTGAAAGTTACTTGCAGGAAACTACCTTGCCAGACAGAGCTGTAAACCCTGCTTGTCCTTCAGAAAGAGGAGGGTAAAAAAAAAGTATCATTAGTTTTCCTTCCAAGTAATGCCAGGACCCTTAGAAAGATACATTGAGAGCATTTGTGTGGAAGCAGCGTGATCTTCTCTGAAGTGGATTTTCCTCACAATGTTGATGGCTAACTTGAAGTGCAAAAAAATGAAAAAAGAAAAAAAAGGCACAAAATGTAAAAAAAAATTAAAAAAAAACAAAAACAAAAACCCCACAATATATATCCAGAGTATTTTAGGGAGGCTGAAAATAAATATAATACTGTTGTTAGTTTTTAGTCAGTCTGCCAGTCAGCACAAGGGCCCATTGCCTTCAAAGTTGCTTAAGACATGTACATTTGTAGATGATACCCAGTGACCTACAGCATCCGGTAGAATAACGTGGAAGTTACACAGGTCAGGTATGTACAGGTAGGGTAATCCTGTCCTTATTAACTATGCAAAGCTCCTGCCAAAAAAAAAAAAAAAATTAAAAAAGGAAAGAAAAAGAAAGTATTACAAGCCATTTAATTAAAATGGTTATGTCCTATCATCCAGAATCTCACGTTTATAAAGTAAAGATTAAAATCAAATTATCAGAGTATTATGGCTGATTTACCTTCTCACAGTTTGTCAGCACAGCTAAAAGAGATCGTCTCTCCCTACTAGAAAATGTATTTTTTCTAATTCCTACATCCTTTGGTTCAGAAAACTGTGCCATCAGCACTTTATAAATTACTGGTGAAGACATTCACTGTGGTACCAAGATGTTGCAGGACTGTTTGTTTGTTTAAAGAGAGAGAAACAAGAATTTCACAAGAGAAGTCTATTAAAATCTATTAAAATTAGTCACCATCAAACCACTAGTCATCAAAAATTCTTATTTCCTCTGGCTTTCAATGAAAAAAATCATTAACTCTCCAAATCTGTCCTTCTCCATCTCCTAAAATAGTAGTGCTAACAAAACTGCAACTATTATCCTGGAGTACAGGGAAGTAAAGTAATATTAAAACAGGCTTTCTCTCCACAAGGTAATGGATACAACTTTTAACTTCATGTTCAAAGAAAACTAGGGCAAGCAGACATGCAAGCATGGAAATCTAAAAACATTCCCTTAGTCCACAGAAAAGTAATTCTATATGAAATTTTTGAGATGACTAGAACACTTCCAAAAGAAATTTGTACACATTAAAGACATGAGAAGAAATATTTAAAATGGAAGTGTGGCTTGAAACTCACAGCTACATTACATTAAAAAATAAAAATAGTTATGATAAAGTAAAATAACATTTTGAATTACCCTAGATAGCTTTCCACACTATCCACATAAGTAGACACTGTCAAGCAAGGAACGCATCCAATATCCTCCTGAAGCCTTGCAGACATTTTAATCTCCCACAGTGGAAAAAAGTGCTGGTGAACACATTTTTCCCAGGGTTGAAGGAAAAGAGAGGATACAAAATGACAGGAGACCATTTTAAAATTGAATTTCAGGTGGAGATGTAAAGACAAAGTTCAGAACACTCAAAGACTCACATTTGTATCATGCTAGAGAGTGACTGGAAAACCAACAAACAGATAACAGACCTCTACCTTTTCAGCTGACAGGCAGCCTGTTGGCAAAACAGAGTACTCAAGAACAAATAATGCCAGACACTGTCTCATTAGAACTACTCTCTCACCCCATCACAAACTTGCTTCACCCAGCAGGTACTGTCCTGGGGTGGACAGAGCAATGCTGCACAAAGTGTGCTGGAAACGACAGCCCTTGCTACAGACAGAGAGAGTAGCTGTGATTAACCTGGAGTTTTATACAACTCCAGGCTGAGTTTTGTTACAAAGGAAAACAGCTTTGTGGTTTTAATATCTGTCTAATTGCTAGTTCAGTAGTTTTCCCCTTGAAATAACTTTTCAGTAGATTCCTGGAGCAGGTGTTACCTTTCCTTAATAAACCTTGAGATAATGTAACTATAATGATTTTCCAAATAAAAAGTCAAATGTCATCAGGACAAATATCTCCATTTTGATTTCACTGAGATATTATTATGGTGATGGTAATAATTCCACAGAGGAATTACTGAGAATACACACTCAGCTCTGACCTAACCTACCTATAACTCAGATGATACCTTTCCTAAGTTGGAAGAATTTATTTTCATTTTCAACTGAGTTCATCTAATCAAGATTCTTCATTGTGACAAAGAGTTCATCATTCCTGTGCAAATTGCAGCTACCACTGTTAAGAATCAGACACTGCTACAGTAAATTCTGCCAATGCACAGCCCAGCTTGGGAAATCAATTTTCAGAAGAGCAAAATAAATAGTATCTAACATTTTGTTACTAACAAAGCATACATTTAACACCCCCTGTTGGTAAATGCCTGTATTAATTCAACACTAATTCAAGCTGTGGACAAAGAATTTGAGAGTGAAACACCACCCATTCCTAAACTCTGCCTATTGCAGGCTCCTGTAACCCAGATGGTGAAGGGATCCAAAGCAAGGTATGTGAAGAGCAGTAATTAGGCCAGGGTTTGGGAACACTGGGTTTTTTCAAGGTCAGGACTTCACAAGTTTTACCAACTTATTGGTAGCACATGTTGTCCAAAGATTTGTCTGTACCCTGCAGCTACATTGAACAATTTAACAGAAGACATTGCCCTCCCCCATAAGCACTGTCTTATTTAGGATGTCGCCATACAGGTACTTGGGGAACGAGGAATCAGTTCTGATCCTCTGCCGTGCTCTGTCATCTGAGCCTAGGCATTTAATACTACCTGGGCATCAATGGCCTGTCACTATAAAAAAGATATTTTCCCTCTGGAAATATTGTTTAAGTCAGCATCCAAATTAGTCTTAAGGCAAAAATCCATTAGATTCTGTCAATGGCAAGAACTGACATTAGAAAAAAAATGGCTATTCAGAAAAAGAGGAAGATTAGAGACTTTATTTCTTTTCCTGCCATTGATTAGTCCTCAGGTATACTGATAGACAACACAGAGCTACCTGTGCTGATAAGCACTGCGCTATTTGCACCCAAGTGAGCACAATGGTAGCTGTCTCTGCAATACGGCACATTCACAGCTGCTTCTGGACAACCACAGCATGCTGCAGGCATGCAGCAAGAGACAAGACTAACAGGCAAAGCATGCTTTTTTTCTTGCTCAAGTGGTGTATCTGAGTCACATTTTCATATGACAAAAAAATTTTGAAGCCTCTAAGTTATGATTTGAACAAGATATTTAATTCAACAATACAACCATAGCTTGTTTTTAAAAGAAAAGCAAAGCAACAAAACTCCACTGGCATGCAATTATGGATTTAGAACTTGACTATTTTTTTTTTGTCTTTAGAAAAATCAGGATATTTACAACTGTACCAGGATATGGACAACTTAAAATAATAATCACTGATATCATGAAGGAAAAAAGCGGTATGCCCAAATCTACAAAACAAGTTTCTGTCAAGGCATGTGCTTTGCATTCTCTGCTACTCAGTTATTGGAATATAATTGCTAGTTGGGTAGGTCAGAGCTGCCTTGTCCTCATCCCAGAGGAGACAGGAATATTACTGAACTGAGATCATTCTATGAGGTGACTCACTCCTCTTTCAGATCAGATCAGTCCAAGTGGACTCCCTTAGACAGGAAGAATAAAAGTTAGTTCTAGTATAAGTCCATGCCTTCTCCAAACAAGGTCCCATGCCAATCAAGGTACGGGAATAGGTTTCAACTTTCTTTTCAAGGTTTTCACAGGTCATTTTATGACAAAATAATGGGGGAAACACATTTTTAGTTCTTCCTGGGTGTAAGAACATCAGTAGGAAATGTTCACTCTCTCAAACTGGCCTGAAAAAGGGCTAGTGCTGGCCACTGGCACTATGGCACCTTCCGACTTTCGGGTCTCAGGAGCTGCAGCTTCCATCTCCTTCTGCTACTGCTCAGCCCCCCACCACTGGTTACACAAAGAACTCTGAGACAAACTACACCAAAGCCCTGACAGTGGTGGTCATTCACCAGGATTTATGTCCTTTTAATTCCTGCCTATTAAATGGATACTCTGATGAACCTGCTGGAGTCCAGAGCTCTCGGTACCACCTCCTCAGTTCCTGCCAGATGGGATTTTTCGCTCATCTGCCACCTGCTGCTTTGCAGCTCTACCACTGTGCCAAGATCAGCAAGTGGTTCCAGCTTTTGGGTGGTGATCCCAGGAGTATAGAATATTCTCCAGACCAAAATCATGCTCATTTTCTACCCTGTGCTCCAGCGGATACATTTCTAAATGAATACTGCTGTGTTTGCTGATCGTTTTATGGTTTGTTTACTTCTTGAGCATGTAATATTGTTAGGGTAATGTTGTTTTTAATTAGTTGGAAGAACTATTGTTTCAGAAGGCTGAATGCTTTTGCTAGCAAGGGGTCTTTATAAATACAGTGAATGTTATTGGTTATGCCTCCACAGATGGGTACTGACAGCTGCCAGCAGCTCTGCCCCTGCTCAGAGTTGGGCTGGACCCAAGCCAGTGCCAGTTCAGAATCCACATTAGTTGTGTTAGTACAGTGTTGAGTTCAAAAGCCTCTTGGAAAAACCAAATCTGAAAAATGGGAGTGTTTCTATTCTTCGAAGAAGCCTCATTTGTTACAAGTTACTCAACAAATGTGTGATAAGTTTTCACTGTTTCAACCATACAAAGTGACAAAACACAGAAAATAACCAGGAAATAAAGAATGAACCAACTACCAAAAACTGACCACTATCTACAGATAAAGGTATGCTCTAAGCAGAGACGGGAAGGGTGATCCTATGTATAAAAGAACATTATTTGGTCACATCCACGTGAGTTAGAGATAAGCACATACAAGTTACACGTGTACATTGAGAGCCATCATTTTTCAGGTGTCCTTTTCTACACCTCCCTGTGGAATGGCATTAAAGGGACAAGGGGAGTGGGACAGCTGTGTCAGCAGAGGAGACAGGAGCTTCTCGAACTTGTCACTGTACAGGAGAGTCCTTGGTGGCTAAACATCCTCAGCAAGTCAGAGGGGTCAGGTGGAGCTGACAGGGGAGCATTAACTCAGCCCAAGAGCAATGCTGGCTGCCCGGGTCCTCTGATAGCACCAGATCACCCCCATTCTCTCAGGAGTGGAACAAGAAATTATGATACAATTCAAATTTCCTTCCCCTCAGGCCCAGGTCGCAGGTTCTGCTATGAATAGTACTTTAACCTAGTTCTCAGAGCAGTTGATTTGAATCTCAGTGCCTGGTGTAGTTTGCAATGAGAAACCAAGCAGCTGGAGACTGATATACATGCTTTCTCCAGCTCTGAGAGTTGTAGCTTTTGCTTGTTTTGCTCTGGAGTATCTCTACAGCAGTATACATAATTATGAATACATGGAGACCAGAATAAACTATCCCATGCATGTGGCTACTCCATTCTCTCAGTAAGGAAATAACCCACTGCTGGAGTCCAGACCTTCCTGGCAGCTTGGAAGCCATGATAATGCAAGTCCTGTCTAAAGGCAAACATCTGGTATCCTCATTACACAGAGCTTACACTTTTCTACAAAGAAAAGGGAGGCAGAAATATGTCTCCAGATGGGAAAGGAACTATGACTGAACTACAGCCCTTTCTTTGCAGGTCACAGGATACTCCATGCCAGGACTATTTCTACCAGAATACGTGCTCACTCACTAAAGGAGAGAGAAGGATCAACAGAAGACACTCTTGACTTAGGGGAAATTAGGAATGCAGGTGGAACCCCATCCTTGGAAACACTATTACACAAAATAAAATATGCATCAGGAGGATTTACGTGGTAGGCTCAAGGTCTGCCCCTCCATTTCATTTTCTGTGCAACTATAAATTACCTTGTATTTCTGAAGAAGCTGGTGTTATAAGCATATGGTTCATGATGTTTAAGTCACATTTTTTACCCAGAAAATATCACACTATCATGGGCTGTTGTCTTGAACAGGTTATTCCCGTTTGTCCCATCTAGAATTCTTGTATTTTTGTTAAATTCTTGGTGCACTATTTCCCCAAACCAGAGAGCTGAGAGGAGGTAACACAAAGGAGAGTTTCACAAACACATTCTTTAAGAAAAGCAGTATCCTACAAATCCCACAACAAGCCCTTATTGGCACTTCCACTAATGTAAATAAAATCTATTTGGTTCTCGGAAAAACAATCACTTCGTTCTTGTTATCAGAGGACAGAATCTGGGTCAACAGATGCGTTTTGGATATGCACCAATTCTTAAATGATTTACTATTCTGATCTGTGGATACAAAAAGCAATTTCCTACATCAGCAGTACCTTAGCACAATGTGCACTTTCATCCTACCACCTACATTGCTATAATCATTAAATATTATAAAACATCTCCCCATAAAGGAAAAAAATTCTGATACATTACTATAATGTAAATCAGTGCTTTGGATTACAGTGTGATACTAGTTCAGTTATTTATATGTGTTTCAACTAAAAACATCCAACTGGATTTCAACTATCACAAGATTAATCTCACTAATACTTTATATATACAGATGGTCAGACAAGAAAAATTAGAAAAATATGAAAAATTAATATATTCTCCTTGTATAATATAAAATATGATTTGTCTCCTAGAAGATTATAACTAGAGCTTCTAGTACCAAGAATAACTAGACTAACCAATATGGGTCCTCTGTTTCGTGGGAAGTTTTTCATTCTGTCCCAGCTCAAAAGTTATTGTCAGACATAGGAAATCCACAGAGCATACAAATGCAATACAAAACACAGGTTTGCTTTTCCCTGGATATAGCTTAGTAAGTAGTCAGAGCTGTGTAGCTGGAGTCTTACTCACTTTCATGCAACAAGCTCCAAGAATGACAGCAAGACTGTTCCATGAATTACATATTCAGCACTCTACCTTGCTGTTGAAAAGATGCTCCATGTCAACCTACCCTGGACACCTCATTTAATTAATATTATACATCCAAGAACATTTGTAGTGTGGAATAGTATTTCATCATTGAGCAAAGGCAGAGAACCTGAATTCAGGCTCTACATATGCCACTTACTGTCATGGTTTACAAATTAATATACAAGTTTAAAAACACAGAGTGTTCTGGACAGAAACAGGTGTCTGAGATACACTTAAAAGTTCATCAAATTAAAAATCTTCATTCTGACAACCTGTAGCAAAATAGTTGATCTGCTAGAAAGAAGGAGCACAGCCAGAGCAAACATTTTTGGCAGCATGAGGATCAAAGAGGTCTCAGATAGCTAGAGAAAACAAAGGATGCGGACATCAAAATATTGGCAGCTTGCATTGTTTCTTTTCTTTCCAAATAAAATGGGCAAAGAAAAGGACTAGCTTTCCTATCCAAGTTCAATTCTCCAGTGAGCAGCATTCTGTAGCTGTAATTATAATCTCGTATTTTTGTGCACACTAACTAATTTCCTGGGCAAGTTACATTTCAGTTTGAACATGTTGGCATGTAGAGACCAACCTCGATAACAAAAATAGCTGCTGAGTTCAGCAACCTGCAGCTTTTTATAGTTGACCTTGCAGCTCTGCAAGATAGTGGCTCTGGGCCACTTCATTATTTCAAAGAAGGAAATGTAGTTCTGGGAGTTTCATGGGGACTATCAAGACTCAAAAGATAAGTGGTTTCCTGGCTAAGTTCTTTTTGCTTGTTTTAACTTGGTTATTCTCATTTAAAAAGTATTCTGGTCCTCTTAATATCCTCCATTCTGGCTGTGATTGGTGGGACTAATCTTGCTGACGTAGTTTCATTTACTCTATGGACTTTTTCTTAGTTTAAGCAGTTTATAATGCAGCTGGTTGCACTTGAACTCTCTCCCATGTTGCACTCTGGCCCCAACAAGTAACCATCAGTATATTAATCATATTTCAGTTTGACTTCACTTCCAAAATGACTATGGCAATAAAATTACATAAATGGAGTAAGAAAAACAAATAAATGTAAACAGTTGCATGACAGTCTGATTCTGTTAGTCTGCTTCCATGCCTGATTGAGTGATTCTGTCTATTAGAATACCCAGCTGGCTGCAGATGTGTAATGAGAAAGGAATGTATACACTTTGGTACAGCTCCCTCTCATCTGCACTTGAGCAGTAAGGAAGTCAGAGACAACTGTTCCAACTTTCTACAAAAAGTCTGACTGCAGCAGGAGCTGGAGCTACCACCAGCTGTTGGCTGGTCCACTGCAGCTGTGAGTGACAGACAACCTACTGCTGTCCTCTCACTGCCCACACCTGCAAAAGCTGTAGGAAAACAACAAATTTCCAACAGGAACAGAACCTGTTTCACACTCCTGCACAGCTTACTCATTCCAAAACCCCTTATTCTGCATCATTAAAAAACCCTTGAAGACAACATTAGAAAAGCTTTCCAGTCCAACTGATGGCAAATAAAACCACATCTTCAGCCACAAAAGCAGAGATATTAGTTTTTCATATAATATATATGCTACAGTATGCTTATGTTCACAAACATTCTTGCTTAGACTGGACATACCAGAATCTGAAAAATTAAAGGAGCACCACCTTCACTGCTTTTTTACGGCATTATTATGCACCACTGTCGACACCAACACCAGGCTAATTACAGACACACCACACAAAACACAGAGACAGCTAACTTAGTTGGAAAATAATAAATCTCCATGTTCTCTTTGAGGATTACCATTATGAGAGTCCCAGATATAGGAGATGTTTATCTAGTGTGCTCTCTGCCTACAGAAGAGGGGCTTCCCAGCGAGCAGGCAAGTGGAGAGGCTCATTTCCATTGTCCAAGCTCACAATGTTTCATTTGTGTAACACTGAATCCCAACTTAATTAAATAGCTCCAGAGACCAGGGAAATCTCAATATACATGGGCAAGTGGTCGAGCAGCCCCATTTACATGTGTGTCACAGCTCGCCGGGTATCGCTCCAAAAAGCATCTGTCTCAACAGCCTCATCTGATTCTTACAAACAAGCTACACTTCGCATTTTTGAATTTAACAAAGATCACACAGCTGCCAACACACTATCAAAGTCTAAAGACCAAATAAACGTTTGGCTTCCCTCCAGCCGTCCTTGCTGTGGTATTATTACTGACAATATAGCCAGAGCAGCAAAAGCAATGAGATGGCAAATTTACACATGTGCCATGTTTTTATACATTGTCTACATTTGCTGCTACAAGACTGTAAGCAGAACACTGGTGAGCATCTTCTGGTTGCTAAATATGACCTATTTTAGGGCTTTATGAAAGCTGTACAGTGTTATTAGTGTATAAAAAAAACTGCAGATGGGCAAAATTATCTAAGAAAAACAATTCAAAGGTGATTTATTTTCTCATGTGGGTAGTACAAAGATCAGAATTCTATATTCTCAGGGTTACATTTTGCACTTTTTGAAGAAATTGTGCAATATCCATAAAACCTGAAGATCCAACAGTTGACATTTCTTTAAGTATCTACTCATTTCACTTTAATCCACATATTCCTTAGTCCTTGCAACAGGAAGCATATATCAGAGGGTAGCATTTGTATTTGACCTGTGTAGAGGAGCTCTGCTACATTTTTCAGTTCATTTAATAGCCCAACCACCCTCTCATCAAAAGCCAATTGCGTCTGCAGATAAGAGGCCCTTCTTAGAGACAGTAATATAACTTCTTGATCCGTATCAGATGATTAGGGCAGTGGACAAAGACAACTTCTCCTTTAGTACCCCTACTGCTTGGTGAATTTCCACTATGTATGAACATCTGCAGGAAGCAAGGGGTTAAGATAATGGAGCCAGAGGCTAGAAGCAACTCAGGGCATTACCTGCAGCACAGCCTGGGCCAGGTCTTGTAAAAAGCTTTGTGTGAAAGCCTGAGCACTCACAAGCCCTAGGAATGGACGAATGTCAAGCTCATTGCACGCTCCTGCTCTGCCCATGTTCTCATGGTGCTTTGGTCACCTTCTCTTCCCCTAAACTCAATCTGCATGGTGACAGAAGGACAAGGCACAGCCACAGCCAAGGAGGAGCAGTACACTGGCATTCCCTGCTGCCCACCCCCAGCAGAGCCCTGAACTGCATTTGCAGCGGTCAGCACAGGTGACACAGGGCAAGTGCCACAGCTCTGCCCCTCCACCTCTCCTCACTGCACTGCCCCAGGGCTGACACTCCCCTTTGATAGATCCCATGCCCTCCACCGAGCCAGACCTGGCACCTTTCCCCTCTGCCCTTGATGGAGGGGGCTGCTATTGCTCACACTGCTCTGATTTCATCCTTTTCATCTCCAGCCCTCCTCCTCACTTTCAGGTCTCCCATCGATTCAAACGCAGCTTGCCCTTGGCTAGCAAGCTGCGATTACACACCCTCCCAAGAGCGAAAGGAAGGGCAGGAGCAGCAGTGTTGCCCACAGGGTTGCATTACTTCACACTTTAGGGTCAATTCATTGCATTTTGGGAGGAGCAGCTCTGGGAAGGAAGGGCAAATGAAGCGAAACAGACGTGGATGTTGCTGGAAACACTTGCTGAAGACATCCCATTGCCACTGTACATTTTCAAGCTTGGGATTTGTTTTCTTCCCCCGACAAGGCTTCTTTTAATGTATTCTTTCTTCAAAGTTTGTGCTATCTATGTAATTTTTCAGTCAGGGATTATAGAGGATTAAGTCCTTGCTAGCCTATGTCTCTCAGGGAGTGTTAGATGTATATGCATACTTTACACACAATTCCAGTGCAACTGTTCACATTCATCTCAATAGAGATGAGTAGTGGCTCATTTTATACACTACAGAATAAAGTCAAGACCTGCCCAACCGCAGATTTAACTCCTCTCTGGACTGTTCCCATGCTCTTTACAATCTCTGTGGTTTTCACCTAAAAAACCCGACCTCATGAAGTAATGGCCTGTGTATAGTGCTGGTTTCCCCTGATGCAGGCGTGGTTTACAAGCAACACTAAGCTTCAGCTACATGAAACAGTAGGGTCTCCCAGGGTTCACTATATACCTATGCCAGAAGGAAATTCCCTATATTTCCTAGATTTGAGGATCCAAAAACTCTACTTACTCCTGTTTGATTTGGGCCATTCCCCCCTCACATCTACATTTTTTAATAATAATTAAAATAATCCAATAACAATACATTTTTCCTCCGGTTTATTCCTCTATTAAATTTGATAAAATTTATCTTGATTCTGTTGCTAAGTAATACAGAAATAGACAGCAAAGAATATTTACATGGTTAAATTCAGTCTTATTTCTATTCTGTGTCACACTTCCAGATCAACACATAGCTCTGCTAGATACATTCACACCAGCTTCAGCCAGCCAAAATAAGTAACAGTACTAGTGACATGGCAGTCAAAACAATCTCATTCGAGCCCGCCAGAATTGCTGGAGATAGCTCTAGTCACCACCTTACGTGGAAGCCTGTCCTGCTATTCCTGTATTGCTCTGGTTAGGCAGGATGTCTCGATTAAACCTAATGTATCCTTATCTACAGACAGACCCACATTCTCCGTTTCCCTAAGGATATTTCATATTCCACCTCCACCTTAATCACACTCAGCAGGAGTTTATTACTTAGGTGCATCTGGTCAAATAAAATTACATTTGTGCAATATTGCCTGTCCTGACCAAATAAGCATGTACCAGTTCCTGGACTTTGTTTCACATGGAAACCCACAACTGCTAATTGAACAAAAAAAAAAAAAAAAAATTGCTGAAAATGACCATAAATAGTATTTGACTGGTTGACATTAATTCTTTAAAGCAATCATGAAAAGATTTGCCTTTATCTATAATGATTGGAAAAGACTTACCATGAAAAATAAGAACTTAGGGAGAGTAACAGCAGTAGCAAGAATTAATGATTGTGTATCTCTTCCAAGTTAACCTAAATATTAATTCAAGAACATGATGCTTTTAAAAGTACAAGAAAAAAAATAGTAGTTTAGTCCATAAGTTAAGGGCGGGGGGGAAGTTGCTCTGGTTATGTCGCCCAGACTTGAATTCCTTTATCATTTGAGATCCTTATTAAGTCACTTGCATGGTATAGATTACAGTTCAATCCTAAAATTCCTCTACATTTATGTTTCTTATGTTTTTTACTTTGATATCCTGCCTGTTTTAATGAAGAACAGGATGTGCAATAGCTTGTTACTTACGGCAGTACTTTGACAGGGAACCTGGATCTTAATAAAAACAGGAAATAAAATCCTTCATATTAAATCAATTCTTTAAAAATAAGCATGTGAATGTCATATTTAAGATTAAAGGTATTTCTCTTTCCAGGAAAGGATCATAATAAGGTGGGCATGTGGCTATTTCAAAAACTGCACACGTTTGGTAAAGAGCTTATAGAAAACAGTGTCAAATCCCATATTGAACCCAGCTGCTGGTACTTACTTTTTGATGTAAGGCTTACTTCCTGCAGATATACATCAAATTAAATTCTTCACTAAGCTCACAATGGTGTTTTCCCTTTAAGCAGAAAGGCAATACTTACCTGAATGAAATATTATATCTCTTTAATGGGTTTCTACAGTGGAGCCACATTCTACATTTAAAAATGTATGGTGACAGTAGGAACAGAGAGAAACTTGCCATCTATTAAACCAGTTTATTTTCTCTAAAAAAGCTTTAATGAAGCCAGTTGGGATTTGTTACACCCATGATATATCTGGTGTCCTGAGAGCAATTTTGATAGGGACTGTCCCACTGTTAGGCCAATTTCCCATAGTTCATACCACTGGTGATTCTAAGAGTGCTCCTCTGAAGGGAAGCATGGAGTATTGTAATGACAGATACACCTCAAAAATAAGGGTAAGGGACAAGAATAATGAGACAAAGGAAATGGACAGATTAATACAAGTTACATAGTTTTCCAGGCTTTGTTTGGAGGGCTTGAAACATGCAGCGTTTTTGACTGCAGGAAAGAATTCCCACTAGATACAAAACAGAGAGATCTTGTTTCTAATTTTGATTCAGTAACATCTGCAAATATCTGTCTGAAGTGATAATACACTGTCTCCTATCAAGAAAACAAAAGGATTGAGGAATGATGGGGCAGTAAACAAAGAGGTGCAATGTGCTCAATGTTAAACTTCCTTACATTCTGTCAGCCTCCTTTGCCTTTGAATATATTTATCAGTAGATACAGGATTCTTAGTAGATGCCAGGAAAAATTCATAAAGTTATTCAAATGCAAGTTAAAATACAGAGCGGAACTCACCAATTGTTGCATTAGTTACTACACACACTCTGTGGCCCTTAATCTAGACAAGAGCTCATTTCAGGGTCCAGACTCTAAATTCTAATATGTGGGAGGAAACATGTAAGCAGTATAACAACAGGCAGGAATAAGGCTTATTTTCCAAAATAAGAAAATAAAGCTTATTTTTCAAAATTCCAAGCAGATCACTAAAGGTTAAGGGTGCAGAAGGCACTGGACAGAGGTCCCTACAACATCATTTTACACCAACTCTGATTTGCAGAAAAGCAGCTTTACCAGACAAAATGAAGAGGCAAAACTGAAAGCATCACATAACTAAAACACATCACAGAGAATTTCCCTATTTCACATCCAAAGTGTCTCCACAGTATTTGAGTCCCAAAGTTTAACTTCAAATCTCACCAAACCAACACAGCCTTCCACCTGAGGATAAACTCAAGACATTTCTCATTTGGAGCCTGGCCCAGCTGTGCTGAAAACCTTTGCTACACCAAAACTCATGGAAGCACAAAAGGCAGCCAGGACTTTTACATGTCAGTTAACTTCACTATTTCTAGAACTAACTTTTCCAGTAGTGCTGGCTCCCAGTGGCAGTGAAGAAAAATGCCAGCTGGGCACAGGTCTGCATATGGAGCCAGGTGGATTTACAAAGGCCTGGGGGCTTTTTATGGATGAGTGGTTCTCAGTATAACCCAGCATCTCTCCCTCCCTTCCCTGCACGAATTGCTTTGCTCAGACTGTATATGCAATACACAGCCAGAGAGGAGGCTGAAATCTGGCAAAACTGAACATTGGCTTCACTGCACAATTTGCTTGGGTTGGTTTGATTGATAGAGACTTCTCCCAGCCCTATGGGTGTTTGGCTGCTTTTCCTAGAGGATTTCTGATAAGACTTCTCCAGCCACTACTTATCTCCTACAGCCAGCCATTTTCCATCCTCACAGCTACTTTTTCTTGTATATTTACTTTCAGCAGACTGTCGTGACTTCTACAATGCCAAAATTCCCATAATTTTTTTAAATCTCTCTTTCTGTATATATGAATGGACTAATGGTAAAGCACCAGCCAGTGCCTTCTCAAGGTGGTTCACACACAGCCAGTTCCCCACATTCAGCCTAACTCAGAGTGCTTTCTTCCTACCAAGACCCACTTGCTTGAGCTAATCCCATTTCATGTTTTCCAGATAGGCTGCTTGCCATGCACATGCCTGGGCAAAGGCAAAACTTAAGGCTTCTTGTTGCTCACAGGAATGTGGGCAAAACTGAAGCCAGAGCCCCACAGGGCAGTATTAGGCAGAAGCACAATTAATGCAACTGTGCCAAGAAAAAAGCAAGCCCTGCGGAGGAGCTGTGGTGATATTCACCCAGAAATAAGAAAAGAGAAAGGCATCATTTAGAAAAGGATTGGGAAAAATTGAGCACAAAACAAAGTGGGAGTCCTTGCTAAGCCACAGATGCAATTCAAAATAGCGGAGGAGATTTAAATTGTTTTTAGGGCCTGACTGTATCAGAGTAGTACCGAGCAGCTCTGGCAAGTCTTACTCCTGTTGCCTTTTAGTCACTCATTTCTGCCCTGTACTTGCAGCTTTTGTGCCTATTTCCTGAGCAGAGAAGCTTAAAACATTATGAAGGTACTCAGTACAAAAAGACACTCACACCAACAGACCACTCAGAAATCCAGCAGCAAACACCTCTGGCAGTACAAGTCATAGCACACCACTGGGATTGAGGAGTCCTTGCATCAGACGTTTCTCGGCAGGGACAGGACAGCTACAAGTTGCTCAGATTGTTTCTCCACCCCCACATTTAAGGAGTTAGACTGAAAAACTACACAATCAGATCAAAAATCCCTTCTAGCCTACTCTCCAGCATGTATGGGTAAGTCAGGTACTTATTTCAACTGATCTCAGACAAAACGCAAATGCATTGGGAGCATTTTCTCCAGAGCCATGGTTTCCACAAGGCAGAAGGTAAAAGTCGGATTGTGTGCCATCAACACTACCTGGTACAGCTCCACGAGCTCGTGCAGAGCCACATCCACCCACGCACCAGGATTTGCTTGTGGGGCACCATATGTGAAGCTGCTCAGCTCTGGAGTAGAACCGTGTGTGGAGCTCTGCTCGTGCATCACAGGGCTTTGCAGAAATGTTTTCTTTTGGCTCCAATATATTCAATATGGGCTTGACATCCTGACATTTCATGCTGAAATGAATCTAGACATCCAGAGTAGAGCCTTTGACAGAAGAGCTCAGCCCAGAGTCACGCAAAGCTGGGGCAGTCATGTAATTTCCAGATGTAAAATGCAGTGTTGGTTCTATACAACAAAGTACACAGGTATTTTTCCTTCATTGCTCACCAGACAGCACTCTGTATGTGGTGGTGCTTAGGCAACTTTAAAAGACTTGGAACCACAGCAGAAATAAAGAACCAAACACACCATTTTGGCCAAACACCCTCCTCAATGCTACCACTGAACTGCTAACAAAGCTAAAAAGATGTGGCCCTTTTGGAACACTACAACTTTACAAACGGTTACCTGATCTCTATGAATTTGAGACAGATCCCACAGCTAGCAAGGCAAACCAAAGAGAAGAAAAAACAAAAAATTCTTCAACAGAGCACAGCCAGGCTAAACCAAGGGTATTCCTATTGGTCACCTCATGCAGCAGCTCCTGGGTACCCCGGCACCTCCATGGCCGGGGGAAACTCCTCCTCAGGTACACCAGGAGCAGCAATAACTCAGGTTTGGCCATAACAGTCTCACTCTCCTTTCCCATAAGCCCATATAAAAGTGAAACTACAAAAACCAAGAAAAACATCCTTCCACATCTTTACTGATGAGCTGAAAGTGAAGACATAATGGTCTTCATAAAATAGTGAGCAACAAAACAAAATGTAGGTCAGATAAACTGAACATTCTTTTTTTAAATGTTTCAGTACTTCATCATTAATTGAATTGTTAACCCAAATTATTGCAAATCCATACAAGAGTTTTCAAGCATCAGCTGTCTTGTAGCAAAGTTAAACTCCTGCAAAATTTTACTCTGTTTAAAAAAAAAAAGGAAGTTCATTAAGCAACACATTAAAGACTTCTGGTTTGGGTCAGATTATCTTTTTAGGGAGAACAGTCTGAAATTGCTACAAGACAATGCTATTTTAAACCACAAAAACACTATTCCCTTATTAATTCTAGAAACCTGCTGTTACATGGGAAAGAATAGACAATAAGGAGAATTTTCATCTCTTATTAGAAAGGATGTTCCCACTTAGCTGACCAGAAAATTGGATGGATCAGTAATTTAAAAAAAAGGTACTCACACCTATATTAATGCTTCAACATACAGCTCTTAATGTGCTTTGCAAATGCAGCAAAAGCAAACTCTAAGCCATGAATAATTTTTCTTCTTTCACCCATCCCTAAGAAACTAATAGGGGAAAAGAACACTATTGTAAGGCCCAAGCATCTTCCTATTCCCAGGATATTTTACTAAAACATAAACTTGCTAAGCTAAATTTCCCTGTACCATGACTGAAACTTTCTCAAAATCAAGAGCATCTTCTTGGAATCTATCTTTTCCCTCTTTTTGCAAGAGGCCAGCTATGCTGGGTATAGCTATTACTGACTGAAAGACCTTTTAACCTGAGGGAGGAACAGGAAATGATCCTGACTGATTTCTCGGATGTTGCAATAGCCAAATGGTCTGCTTTATTTGGAGAAACCTTTGAAATATATACATTCAAAACTATATACATTCATAAAATCATCCTTCAAAGGAAAGTTCTGAAAATAGTAGTGCAGAGCATGTGAAAGGACGACGGAAGAGTTAGCACACTGACTTAAATATGGCCTCTGGTTTTCTCTAAGAAGGAAGAACCCCTTTATATGATCCAGTTTTCACCATAAACACAGAATTGTAACCCAGACTAGCCCTGAGATATTCTACACAGTGGTATTAAAAATACCTTGTATTACCTGCTATCATAGCAACATGCAGAGTACTTGGGCTTCCAGTAAACTCAATTCAAGGCAATAATTTACTCAGACAATCCCATACCAGTGACTTTTGTTGTTTATTTCTTAATTAAATGGTAGATTGAATTTTCAATGCTTTATTTTACAGAAAAGAAGAAAAAGATAGAAAGACTGCAGATAAGAGAATGCAGCATAATTACAGAGCGTGTGGTAACTGCATTTGTAAAACATTTGAGGATCACTAGACAGAAAACACTTTTTTTTATAGAAAGTCATAGCACGAAACAATGGACCCTCATTAAATGTAGAAAACATGTTTTCCTAGTCTGTTGTTCTCCCATTATCTCTATTTCCACAACTGATTTAGGTGAAAGCTATTAACTGACCTACTTTCATCAGGATTTTACATCTTTTGGCAGGTGAGCAAAACCAAGAAATTTTTTTTTTTTTACAAAAACCATGTGATTCCTAATTTCATTTTTATGTGTCTACACTTCAGCAATTGTTCTACTTAGGGACATCTATGATTTATCATGCTGCATCAGGAATCCCAGCTATCCTCATGGATGGGCAGATAAAAATGTTTTTTGACTGTTACAGCTCCTGCAGAATTCCATTCAGAGGGACACTGGTGAACACACTGCAGAATGGAGCCGCTTGCTGCCTCAGACCGAGTCCTTCTGACAGGTAATACTTCGTGGAAAAGACAACAGTTAAACTTCTGCTTGCCTCTCTAAATGTCTCCAGGCATTGGCACCCAGGAGGAGCTCTGCTGGAGGCACACACTAGCGAGGGGAGGTGGCTCTGACAGCCCGATTCCAGGATCTGGGCGTTTGTGCCCACTAGATGGTGCAATGGAATAAAAATAAGGGCTGGGGACTCCACTGCTTAATGTCTGCTATCTTAGAAAAATCTGTTACAAGGATTTTTGGTTCTCCTTCTAGCTGATAAACATGAAAAATGTTATATAACCATGCGTTTTTACACTTCCAACACTACGTTATTTTGAAAATTCAGTCATTAAAATACACTAAATACTGATATTCCTTCAGTGTTATTCACAATAATAATATGAATAATAAAATAATAAATGTGAAATGCATATTTGCTTTGCAAAGTATTTCAGCAGGCACTGACAGTTAGTAGAAGAGGAAAAGGGAGCCTTCAGCATCCCTGTAATGAAAGGTGAGGATACATTTCATTTTACTGTTTTCTGACACTGCAATATATGTTTTCCCTATGAATGCATTGGCTGGAAGTACAGGGCTTCCATGAGTAACCACCTTAAAGCTGCACCCCTGAGAACAAGTGAATTGAAAAGGAGCAGAAATCAGAAGGGGATAAACCTCAAGCTCAGATATGGCACCGTCCTCTACAGTGAATCTAGCTATTTAATTCACTGATGTAATTTCTCAGACAAAGTTCATTCAACAGCTCTGAATTTAGACTTTTCTTAATTCTACCCAGGTGGTGAAGTCCACCCTGTGGCAGTTCAGTGCTGGCTTTCCAGACGTGGCACCCGAGGGAAACAACCTCTGGCTTTAGGCTCACTGTCCTCACCGAGTGGCCTTGCAAGAGCTTGGGAGCCATTCCATGCACACTGCAGTGCCACACCCTTTACCTTCCCCAAGCTGATGCCAAATTTCACATGCAAATCAAAGTAACAGCTTTCTGAACTGCAGCAGAAAGTTTAGAAAACACAAATTTCGGACGATGACACCTATCGCTTTTATTTAAAAACACCTTCCTCAAGAACAGTCAGAACACGGCTATGAGAAATCTTTGCATCTGCAGCTGCTCGGAGTTTACATTGATTGGTTCTAGTTGCACAAATTTCTTTAGGAGCTTCTTTTCAGGTTATTTCCTCGTATCCACAAACTCCACTGGAAGAATGCCTGGCAAGTATTACCACATCCTGATTTACTTCTGCTCACTGTGCTGCCAGAGCAGGAATTAATAAATGAGGGCAATAATGATCATTCTCAAAAGGTGACCTGGCTTTGAAACCTGCTTTTCTTCTCGCTGGCTTTATCTCGGCTGAGTCATCCAAAATCCCATTTGTCACTAGAGGGCACTTCAAACCAAGCTGTCATTTCCTATTAGCACAGTGTACAAACATGGAGGGTTATATTCAGTCTACAGAAAAGTTCCTTTGCCTCCATGCAAGCATGCACAGCATATCTAATACAACTTACGTTAGACAAACACGAGTTTTCACAAAGAAAAAGTTTCCATGTTTGGAGAGCAAAACTGAATCCAGACCACGTCTTTCTGGCAAGTCTAAACCAAAGCTATTGGGAGGGATAAAATGGCTTGCTTTGTTAAACACAGTTTGCACAAAAAAACTCCAAAACTTTACAGTCATTGCTACCTAACAGATTCGGTTTTACTACATTAAGCAGTGCTCTTTTTTTACTTTTAACTTATGAATTTCAGAGATTAAAAAATATGAATCAGATATTAAAACAGTTTGAAACAAATCTTACTGAAAGGAAAGCCTAGAACCAGTCAAGTGCTACTGATCTGTTCATGTTAGGTAACTGACACCCTGATTTACCACAGGCTACTCACCAAAAGTTGCCTTACTTCTTGACAACTGTAGGTCAACAAGTTTGGCCCCACATATTCGATGTCATATTTGCCAAACCCTTTAAAAGTTTGAAGTGCATGAATGTCCCACCCAAGGTGTGTCCCAGCCAAAAGCTAAGATTTGAGGAAAGCAAAGACGACATCCAAAGTCAGAATAACACTTGACCTCTTGTCACTACATAAACAAGCAGTAAATTAACAAATTTGACTGGCAGTATGGGACTATTTGTTTTCTAAGACCACCTATATACTACAGCTATGTGATTACATAAGTCTCTAGTTTAGTTGTTGTTTTCAAGGCAATTAAAATTTCAGTGTTTGCAAAAATTTTAAAATATGCACTGCAATAGATGAAGACCTGGAAACAAGTTACAAAAAATATACCCTAAGTTCCTTTAGGAAATTCTAAATGACTGCTCAGTATCAAACTTATGGGACCTATGCTTCCTAATACTAGGTTACACTCAGGAGTAGATTTATATTAAAATTAGCTTCTACAAAACCTGCTGCTGCCTACACACCTTTCATCGAATTCAAATGCAGTTTGATTCTATGCTGTCTGACAGTGGCTCTTTAACACTGCCTGATCACAAGTAGGAAACAATGAGGAATCTCAGGCAAGGAGACAGCAGTCTGCTGCTCTGATAAGGCTTCATTACTATAGGGAGCTGCATTTTGCAGTAGAAAACCTAATTCAAGTTCCAAATTAAGTCCTTTTAACAAAAAAAAGGGAAAAAAAGCGCACAAGGGAATATGTGAAATATTTTCAGTATAATATCAAAGAAATAAAATGTAATTTTGTGCAAAAGTTTGCCAGTTTGCAAATTGAAGGCTGCTGAAAAGGCACAACTAGAGCTGCAACTGGAGGTGAGTGCTCTCACATCAGCGATGAAGTTCAGCACTGGAAGTGAGCTAAGAGGGGCTGCAGTGGCTGCCAGGACTAATGTGTGCACAAAGGGCATGGCTTCAGCTTCATCACACGCAATTTGCACCGAAGGTACTGAAACAGCTCTGCACAGTCCTTCAGAGATGGCCAGCCTTGCAGAAGTCCTTACAACAGTGAAGGTATTCAGGCCAACAGAAACATCATTGTACACATTTAAAACTCCAGAACACATTGGCTTCTTGGCCAAAGGCCATGAGCCAATTGTTAAGAATGGAGGAAACTGTAGTTTAAGAAAATACCCAATTCAACTCTACAAAATTAGTTGCACATAACAAGATTTGGACCTTCACTTGTCTTTGTGAACAAGCATTTAGTGAAGGTTTTGGGGAGTGCCAGTTCTGACCCTTATTCTCTTTACTTCTGCAATAACATACCCAGGGTATTTCCAATTCCATCCTATGACCCCAGCCAGTGCAGTGATAGTTAACTACTGCACATTTTCAAGTCATAGGTAGGGTTTTTGCACAATTACCTGGGTCTGGTTTTCTATAATATGGAAGAAAAGCATGTGCTTCTGAAGAGCTAGTAACATATATATATATATATATATATACACACTTACTTAAAATATGTATTAGCTACCTCCCAAACTGCAAAATTGCTTCTGAGAGTGAGAAGGGAGGTCCAACACAGTTCACTTAACTGATTTGTGCTTTAGGATTCACCTAAGGGCACAGGCTTGTCTAAACAGACACCCAAGTGAGTGCCATTCCTAGGAGATCTGCAGCACTGCACATTTGTTTCCGTATAACAGCAACAGTTTAGATGAAGACTTATAGAGAAATTCTGAAATCAGCCAAAAAAAAAAAAACCTATTATTACAATCTCATGCTTATATTTATCTTCATCCTGCCATGAACTGGTTTCACAACAATCAAATTTCTCCATTTTTCATAAATTCAGGAAAATATTGCATTGAACACCACATAAAGAATTAATCAGACAAAGTGTGCATTAAAGATAGCCAGGTATCACTAATCTGGTGGTCACTGGGCTACCTAAGTGCACAGTGAAAATTCCTGTAATTCATCTGTAAATACATCAGCTTGCATTCCCTGCTATTAAAGTCTTATCCATTTCTACTATTTTGGGGTTTCTGGTTATCCCCAGAGTGAGGGATTTTCCCGTCCCACCACAAGAGGAGACTCACTGCAGTTTTTTCTGAACAACATATTACATCCAAATTTTCAGGTTTTGCAATGATATTAATACTTTTAAAAAATCCCAAATAAACAAACCTGAGCAGATACTTGAGGAACCCTAACTGTGACTTCACCATACACATCAATCACAGATCACTGCTATTTCCCTGGAAAAGCTTTACATCACACCCTAATTTCTGTTCAGTTCAAAGCAAGTGGTCTTTGATGCTAATCATTTCTTATCTCAACAAAAAGAGAACAGAGATGAAAAATCTAAAATTGATCCAAATTTGAACCAGACCTTATTTGAGTTCAAAACTGTCTAGCAAACTACTGCCTTCAATTTCTGTTCCTGGTTGTGGCTAACTCTATGAGAATGAATGTCAGGACAGACTACAGAAAATTACCAAGTTATTTTGGAAGACCAAAGATATTGATGTCTTTCAAAAAGGAATCCCAAACATTTGTTTTCATACCTTTATATCAGATATTCACCTGTCATTAGAGAAAAAATATCCCAGTAGATGACCACCTTGCAAAAGACAACTCCTTTAAGCAAAGCCAAAACCCTAAACCACTCCGTGAGTGGCTTTGCAGATACATTTGTGATCTCATCATGGCTATTTAAGCTGAACCTGTAAATTACCAAGTCCTTAAATTTCGGAAGGAAATCAAGGAACAGTAAAAATTGATTTAGTCATATAAATACTGGAAGTAATAAAGGCTTCATGAGATGTTTGACCTTCTGATAAACTGTTCTGCTAAATGATTCCTAGTTTCAGAGCAGTGACAGCATAATTTGGTAACTAAGAAATTGCATCTATAATGTTTCCATGGGTAAAATATTTCACTTACTGCTGTCCAAAGTCAAACTTCTGGGAGAAGAGTCAATAGACTTAAAGGGATGTGTCCCACACATGTTATTTCAAGCCTACATCTATCCAAATGATGCAGTGATTCCTCTGATGTGACACAAGTATACAAACTGTTAAATCCTGTTGACTTTACACCTTTAAAATTTGACTTAAAATCCCTATGGCTACTAGGTTTTTTGCAACACTCCTCTCTTATACACAGTGGTCAAGTATAGAGGTGCTTCACAATCTCTTGCAAGACTGGTTCTATTACCTGTCTATTGCAAGCCCTGCATCATCTTCTTGACAACATCACAAAGAAAAACGTTGGAATTTTCTTCAAGGGGGAAGGGATTAGTATAGGAAAAAAAAAATAAAACAAAGAAAAGAATCCACTATCAAATACAAGTAAAGAAGCAACGGGACAGGAGAAATTGGGAGTTCTACAATACCTGCTCAGAAGAAATAAGAGTATAGGACTTGAGGGTTTCTTTTCTCCTTCATGTTTACGGGAACAGTTGTATTTCACAGCAAAGCATTTCTTTCAAGTGTAAAACAGCCCTTCCAAAAGGGAATAGTTTTAGAACAAAATACAGTCCTACTATTGACTGGAACACAATGTGTGATGTCTTAAATGAGCTGGACCCAAACTAGTTCTCCCATGCCCACAAATCCTTTCATTATCCTACTGTGGAACACAACTACTCCAAACTACTGCAACCTCCAGTCAGGATGAATTTCTGGACAGAAAATCTCCCACTCGCCAGAACAAGCAACACTGAAGCTGAACGTCTTCCTTGTTCCCAAATTATTTTGTAATCTATTTCAGCATTTTCTGCACATAGCTCCTATGCTGCCACTTTCTCCAGTTGCGTTTGAGAGCCAAACTCCAACAGATTTCATCTGGGACTCTGAAAAGAAAATGTATTTATCCCTGATAGAAGCAGCAGTAGCATCCTTAAAAATACCCTTTTAAAATTTAAAAGTATTTTCATCTCTTCTGTAGGTCAATAAAATAAAACTAGGGGCAATAGGATCTTCGGCCTCCAAACTTCTTCTAGAACTAGACCAGATCTGTCAGTTTGATACTTTATTTATTTGAGGGCTTGTTAAATACTTTGAAACATGTCATTAGCAAAAGCCCTAGAGGATGTGCAAAGAAGAAAATGAGTTAATAGAGGAAAAAAAATGAAACCTGTACAGTTAACCTTCAATCAAACAATGAAAAAGCTCAGCTTCATGATGTCAGTTGAGGGATTACTGCATTGACATGTGCACACATCAAATCTTATTCCCCAAGTTGAATGATTAATATTGAATTTTACAAATGTTGTGAAGACAAAGTTATGCTGTGCTTTAATGTCTCTCTTTGTTATAATAAATTCCCTGAATTCATTTAGGTGACCTTGATTTCTTTAATCTTAAAGAAGGGGCAAAGTTGCAGCCTTCTCTTGTCTTTTAGCCCTGGCACATCACAGTTTAACATGATGTCATTTCAGTTGAGAATTCTCAGAATACCAGAAAAATCTCATTTACTAATTCAAGGGTGCCCTGACCAGTCACTTTTTTTATGGTAGGATTCAATTAGGTAATGCTCCGCAGGAAGACCAAGTTAAGAAATATTTTACAGCAGAGTTTCCTTCCCTCTTCAAGATGTCTCTCCCATGTGGATCCACAATTCTGAGAACTGGCAGGAAGCCAGCTCCTTTTCCCTTCCCTTCAGGATAAAGCTGACTTGTCAAACTCTAATGAAGCCTTCAGCACAGTTCAGGTAATTAAGGAAAAAGCAAGAGCCTGACAAAGAGAGGAAGGGAAACTCAGCATTGACATACTCCCTGTGCATGGGAGCAGTGAGCAGAGATGTGTGCCCCAGTAGGGGAAACACACCAAGATCTCCACTAGATCTGATAAGGGTTCTGAGCTTGGCCACATGGAGCCAACTCAAGATGAAGGAGCATGCCCTTGTGGCACTTCTGCCCAAATAAACAAGTGATGCAATGCTCCTTGGCTGGCACTGAGCTTTAAATGCCACTCCCTCTCTTCCCCTTGCTCACAGCTGGATCCTGCAGAGCCACATGTCCACACAGAACCTCACAGTGAGTTCGGAGTGCCCCTGACATGGCATGGGGGGGGTTGTTTGGTTGTTTTTTTTGCTGGGGGTGTCAGGCATCTCACATGGAAATTATTTGAAGAATGAGATGTTCACACTACAAATCCTGATCCTGGTAAGAAGTGAAATCACACAAACTTCTTTAGGACAAGCAAGTTTAAGTACTCTTTTACACCATACCATGATGCCTGACCACCTGCATACCTGAGATCAAAAGCCTTCCCAAAACTCAGTTTTTCTAGTCAGGCTGTTTACACTTATTGGTGAAGCCCGAAGATAAGAGTAGGAGAGTGAGAGCAGGCTATTCATAGAAGGGTTTCCCTGCCATGTTTGGGGCTGGGATTGTGCCCACCAGCAGGGCCTGTCCATCCTGCTGCCCTCCCAGCTGTTCGTGCAGCAGTGCCACTGTCTCAGCAAGTCCAAGTCTCACAGCCACTTACTAATTACAGAAATGATCAACCACCGCTTAAAATGCAACATCCAAACCAGCACTTAGTTCAAGATCCATGAACACTTCCAGTGGCTGTACCCAGACGGCAATCTGAAAACTAGGAGAGCTGCTCCTACCAGAGTTAATGCAGCCCCCACAGCAATAGTGCATCACAGTTACCAGGAGTTACATCTAACAGCAACTACTAAGGCAGTTTAAAAATGAGCCTTTGGTTTTTCACACTCATTCTTTCATGTTTGTGAATCACTCTGGAGTTGAGTGCAGGTATCTGACCTTAGGAAGGGCACTTTAGAGCTTTTATGATGTGTTAAATAACACTGTACAGACCTGCCAAGCTGTTGGCTTTCTGTGCTGCACTAGCAGGAAACTCCACAGCAAATAGCAAAGCTCTAACACTATTTCTTCCTCTCATTCAGCAATTACCTGCCTGCCTGCATTTGGTATCAAGAGGCTTTTGGAACAGAAACCAACCACCATGACAAGAGCAAAGCAGAAACTGCTGTCTTACAGCATTTCAAGCACATTTTACTTAGATTTTATTTTTTTTCATTTTAAAACAAGTTCACACAAAAGGTTTTTGCTTTTAAAAAGAAAATAAATACACAGAAAGACTGAAGGTCACAGGAAACAGAAACAACTGTGGACTGCACATATTTACTCAAACAATGCTGTAGCTATATAAAGCCTTTCAGCCTGGGGTTTCAAAGTACTGATCCCCAAGGTGAGCACTGCACTCTGCAGTGTTTCTTCAAGAGCATCCACATTTGAGCTGCCCAATTTATACCATGAAATATCTTACATTTAAAATGTCTTCATATCTACTTTAATAGTTTTTTGAAACAGAGGCACACAAGCCATATCTACTGCTGGAAGTAATAACACAACCTTCCAGCACAGAGCCCTCTAAATTTTGACTTCTACTACAATCACTATGACAAATATTTTCCTCTGTGTTGTAGTAAAATATTTAAAGATGGTCTGTCTTTAAAATCAGGGATACATATAAAATAAGTCTGCAGATAAACTCGATCCCTCTATCCCACACTAGTTTTACACCAGAAAAAAAATCCCATCTGACTTGAATTGTCTGCTGGGCTGAAATAAACTCCAGAAGCCCAAGAATAGGCCTAAATCACAAGATTTGGACTGGCCATTAAGCAGAGCCAAAGTTTAGGATGTCCACTGCAGGACACCAAACACACGTTGACATAAATTTCAGAAAGAAAAAAAAAATAAAGAATTGTGGTTGTACTGGCCTATTACTGAAAATCTAAAGGTCTTATAAGACATCTCAGTTCCTCTATGCCCTTCACACATGAACAGCCATGGCAATGTGCCATTTAATTTCCTTCTCCTTTTTTTTTTTTTGCTACTGTCCATAATACCAACTTTTAACATTTGTCCTCTTTGCAGGGTACCCTGCATTGCTCTGCACCTTTGGCAGGTATGGGCAGTTTATTTCACTAGACATTTGTCACACATTGCCCAAAGGCTGCTTCCCACCAGGACATTCCTTCCAAATGAAATACTGTCTTATGCCTCCCACCGCAGCTGCAGAGCACAACTGCAGGGCAGAGATGCTGCCACCTCAAGATGCAGCTGGTGCAAGGCCACAAGCTTCTCCACAGGCTGTGGCACAGGGATGGCCTGCATTAACCACAGCCAGGAGGGCACCCTTCTGTTATCAACTCAGAAAGGTTTAAATTTCTTATGGACCGTTAGGGTCAGATTTAATTATGGCTTTCCCTTCCTCTGATTGTGTATGTGGGCAGCTATGTCTAGAGCTTACTTTCCCTTGCTGAGAAATACTCAGACTTCCTTAATGGATATGGCCATTTGAGAAATTAACCTCTTTTTTTTTTTCCACTCCTCATTTTTCCTTTTTGTCTGAAAAAAAAATAGTATATATATATACACACACACAAGACATGTCAGGGCATGTCATGGCCACTTAAACTCCTCTGACATGCAGATCAGCAATAAAACTGCAGTATAATGCAAAACAACAGAGTGATTTACACGCAAATCTAAAGGGATTCATGTGGAAAAAAACCAAAAACTGCTCAGGTACAGATAATAGAAATTGCAAAGACTATTATGTAAAATATGAATAAACAACTATTAGTGGCTCAGCAACAGCAATAAAAGAAGATGCAAAAAAATCCCAGAGGTCACATCATGCGCTCTGATGTACTAAAAGTGGGTTAACTTTCCCAAACTGGGAAAAGGCCACAATTAACCTTCTAAAACACATCTTTAGAAGTCTAAATATAGAAAAGTATCATAGGAGAGTTGGTTGGGGATTTTTCTTGCCTTTTTTTTCCATGAAGAATGATTTGAAGCATTATTTCTCATGTGATTTCAGTGGATTTTTGATTAATACCTTTAGAAAAGTAATGCAGGAATACAGTACATTTATGTTTCCAAGCTTGACAATTTTGTTTGAAGAACTGTACTCTATTTTTGATAGGCAAAAGGAGCAATACATGCCAGAGAACCTGCACTACTTGTTAAATGAAAAAACACGTCCACATAATGAATCTGTAAATTAAATGCAGGAGAGAATAAAAAAATCCTCAGCAGTTACTGAGTTTCAGATGAAGATATCCATAACCCCTCTGTGCTGCAGCACACCACGTGTGCTCAAGTATAAAATAGAGGTGAATCACATAAGTTGTTTGTAGTTCCAGGTACACTTCCAGCCCTGAATGACCTTGTAGTGTGGGATGGGGGATGACATGACACAACTGAAAAAAGCCACCAATCCATCAAGTCTACCGATTGACTCCACAGCTACAAGACTAGATCTTTTATTGCCTCAAGATAAAATAATTTTATTTAGACTCAGAAAACTGTTTGCAACTGTTTGTCAACTTTCAGACCCTGGAAAACTCCCACTCCTGAATTCTCTCCCTCTCCAGCAATTGAGTTTCATAACCTCTGGATTCAGGCAAAACAATTTTAAATGAACAAGCAGCACATCACATTCTAATCCTCTTATTGTGAATTGCATCTACTACCAAACCACACAGAGAACACCCCTGAAGTCACTGACAGGTCACTTAAACTAAGCAAGCTTAGCAGAGATAAATACTCATTCACTGTAAATTGCAAATGTAATAGTAACACAATAATTTTCAATACTATTTTTAAGACAATACCAGAAATACTCTCAAGACCTTCTGGTCTTGGCTTCACAAGGGAGCATGTCATCCTTTACGTGTATACAGCAAAACTGAAAATAGAGGCAGAAATTCTCTTGGTTTTGCTTACCCAGCTATGTCCAGTTAGTTTTGGGAAGTTAGCCCTTACAGTTATGGACAAATACACATTACATTTATGTTTCCTACAAATCCTGAAGTAATTTATTACCTTCTCTCAACAGAAATCTGAGTCTGGAAAGCCAAACTGGCTGATAAAGGCACAACAGGCTGAAGGCAAAGGTTATGTTAAGGCTATGTTAAGGCTTGAAGCAGTTAGAAAAATAAATTTTAAAAGCCCTTTATCATAGTATCTTTCATATTGTGCATATAAGCAGCCTAGCACAGATACTCTTTATAATTAGAAGCAACTCAAATAAACCACTTAGAGGAAATGAGGAATTGTTGCTAATCAAAACACATGGGCTGCTTTGACTAAAGTCTGAACCTCTATATTGAGATTACATCAATCCCCACTGCAAGATACCATTCTTAAACAGGAACAAAATACTCGAGACATATTTCATTAGGAAACATTCCATCCCAAACATTTGTTTTCTTTTCTTCTCAAATGTTGAGAGGACCAGATACACTGTCTGCAGTACCTCCAGGGTCTCCTGGCAGAACTACAATACCTAAGAATAATAATCAGCCCAGGCTCAATTATAAGTGCATTTAAAAAACAAATGCCACAATCATGATTTATCCTTACCCAGACATACACACCTCAAAAAACTCAATTAACCTAATGACAAAGCCCTGGGCATTTTCAAGTTGCCATGTCAGAAGCTTGGCTTTGTTTTCTGAAGTTTGTTTAAGGTCACCAAATGGTCAAGTCAGTTTATCAAGGCATCCCAAAAGTACATAGGCCCAGAATTGCATAAGTAATCCTCTCTTCTCACATATTTCAGCTTTAGCTATGACATATAAGGTAAGAAAACAGTACAAAACACACAAAAACCTGACCCATAAAATACTTGCTGCTTTTTGAGAGAGACAGAAAATTGTTATGAAGTTCCTCTGAGTCTCAAACACAGTTTGTTATTCAATAGCCTGAAAGTATTAAGTGTACTATTGACCTATAAAACTTATTACATCCCATTTAATGAAAGATCTCTAGTTACTTAATTTCTGTGCTTCCTACACATGCTTAAAACTTTAAGCTAATATAAACTAGTACAGGGCTTCTCATTTCAGAGAAGGTATGTTAGGGAGCATAATTTTCATAACAGTACTTATTAAGTGATATTGACAATAATTATTACCAAATATAAACAAATTTTTATTTAATAAGGAACTGAACAGTCCTAACTACATATTTAAAGCAGAAAATGAGAGTATTTCTACTTAAATATAAATTTTATCTTAAGAGATTTGTAAGAGTGTTTTGTTTTCGAGAGGAAGAAAGTAAAGAGTAAAGCTCCTCTGAAAAATTCTACATTACTCACATGCTCTTTGAAACACACAGGAAAATATCCATTATTGAATAGAACTTACTTTGTAGCAGGTAATATACCTAAACAAAGATGCAGATGCATTCAAGCACTGAGAAAGTTTAACTTGTCCTGAGTAGAAGCAACCTACAGGGAGTGAGGGAAAAGAAACCTTTGCTTCTTTTGAAATACTGATTATGACTTAGATTTTCAGCTGCTGCAAATCTAGGTGGCACAAGTGATTTCAATTCCCATTGACTTTAGAGTTCATTTGAATTAAACCAGCTGAAGATAATTCTGTAAATGTATTTACTTATGGAGGCCTCATGCAGCAATTCATTTAGGGCAGGATGGGCCTGCCTGAGAGGGCAGCACAGCTCTAAGTCAGAAGCCTCTCAGCCACCCCAGGGAAGGCCAGGCACTGGAGTCACTTGTGCAGTTCAGCTCCAGATCACATTTGCTTTGTTCATGTCTCGCTTGCTTAAAACGAATGCTTTGTTGCATTGTAAAAGGAATTGTTCCATTTCTCCAGAGAACTACATAACAAAAGAAGGCATGGAAATGTTAAGTACATCTCACCCCCCACACTAAGGCTAAGGATGCATTGCAGACACCACAACAGAATGTTCTAGGAGATATGAAACCTCTGGATTGCCTCTGGGAGGTTGCCTGGTTCGGTTTCATGCACCTTGCCAAAATTCATTGCTAGGAATGCAGCTGCCCTAGGCTTTTTGTGATAGAAGTGACTCCAAAAGTGCTTAGTTTGCTCCATCAGATGGCCCTGCTACCCCTTACTCTGAAAATAATTTTTTTTGTTTTCCTAAGTGACTTCAGTGAAGCTCAAAACACCTAGAAGGTTTTAATGCTTATATTAAACCATACAAATCAAACTAACACAAAAGATGCTCTGTTACATTTCAATAAACAAGATATCTGAGATATCTGAGGCTGAGTGATCCATTCTGCCTTCAATTATCCTGATGTAAATGAAGGAGGTGGGGTATTTGTATGACATGACTAAATGTTAGCCTTGTTCTGATCAGATGTAACTGAAAACAGAATTTGGCCTACAGCTACAAAGTGTTCAAGTTTAAAACCCTAGCTTTATCCTCCCAGGCAGTCTGCACTGCACAAATGCAGTAACATGTAGATTTGGCAAACGGTGTACTGCTGGCGAGGGAAACGTCCCAGAGCAGCCTGCAATAACAAATTGTCTCTGTTCAGGCTAATAAGAACAAGCACTTAAAGCTGACATGGAGAACTAGACTGATCTTTACATGGTGGCAGGTGACAGCAGCGACACAGACATTTATGGAATTTGGAACAGTACATGGAACAAGGGGACCGCTGTTCCTCCCACTGTGAGAGTGCCTTAGGCTGTACACAGAAGCATCAGGCTTTAATCTCCTCCATATTGCTCAGAACTGAGGCCATAATCAGTATTAGAAGAAGAGGTATTTTCATATTTATTTATATTCTGGATGGCAGAGAAACACATGCCATCATTTGAAGCCTTAGAAATCAGATGTACTGGGGGTTTTGTGCATGTGTCACCAAGCATTTAAGGAATGTCTCTCTCACTAATTTGCTGAAAGCTGTTCTAGGCAGTTATAAAACAACTTTATAATCATCTGTTTGTGGTGACTGCTCCTTTTCTCTTTGATGCTGCATCCCAGATAGTACCCGACAGCACAGTACCTAGTGGGATCCTCATTCTGCTGCATGCCTAGAGTTCATCTGCTTGTTTTTCTCTCACAAGTAGCAACCCAAGCCTTTGTTTCACTCATTTCTTACCCATGTTATCTATTAGTTTCACTGTCTTTATACAACAGAAGAGTCAGAAAGAACCTTTATTACCACAGAAGACCTGAAAAGACCAGATCTCCTTAAGAGAGAGGATAAGGATGAGAATGAGAGATGGGGGAGAAATGTTTTGTTCATGGTTAAACAAGCATATATGGAATGGCTAGAGGTTATAAATGTTTGCATTTTTTAGCCGGGTGCTTAAAGGCATTTTGAAGCTAAATGCAGACATAAAACACATGTTTTGAGAAGCTAAAAATCCAAACATTCAATTTTGGACAACTGTTCAGGATGATGTTGGAGTGTTCTTCGCATTTCCCTGGAATAAAAAGATCCTTCTTAACAACTGTTAGTATGTCCAAAAATTAGGAGTTGATCTCTTGTGTTGCTCCTCTGACCCGAGCTGGTGAATGCAGCAGAGCTGGATACAGGTGTTGTTCAACGCCCTCCCTCAGTGTGCCTGAGGAAGCCACACAGACAGACAAATCTCAGAATGCCCTCTGAAAGGCTGACCCTGTAAGCCAGCCTGAAGGGGCTGGTAAGTGCAGAATGCTTCTCTTGCACCAATACAGTATGGGATACCTGTCCTTTCAGGTCTGCTTCTAATTTACTGATTTGTACAACAGCAAATGATCTTGATCTAAAAACACTAGCTTGGTGGGCTTCTGCTAAGTCTGAGAAACTGAATTGGTGTCACTCCCAATTACATTCTCTGGGACACATAAGAAAGTTCCCAAATTTATGCCAACAGGCATTTCCTGTTTCTCAACCCTGGTATTCACATTTCTTTTTGGGCCAAAATTAAGTGTAGAGGATGTCTGTAGCTTAAGAACATAAGAAAAGCCATAGTAGATCAAAGAAAATGCCTCTGTTGGGGCTGTCCCTGCAGGTCAGGAATGCATGTCTAGAGAAGAACATGAGGCAATAAGCCCATATCATGACTTTTCCATGTATTAATTTTGCAAGCTTCTAAGCGTCAGTGGTTCAGGGGCCACCGGAGTGGGAAGATGCCTTTAGACCACTTTGACAGCAATGGTTTGATCTCTGAACACAGTACATTTAGTATGAACTCAAGAGGCTTAGTACTAGAGTTAGGAACAGATCTGGCATTGTTCACCAAGACTGTATGCATATTAATTGACAGTAACATTTTCTATGTAACCTGTGGGCAGCAAACACCAACTGCAGAGGTTGTATTTCACTGCTTAATGCGAGGGAACAACAGATACTTGCACAGCCCACCTAGACATTGTTATTTTGAGGTTGTTCTTAATCTTTCTTGCTCAAAAGTTCACAGATCTGTGGCAGAAGAGTTTCCATCACCACATGCTCTTAACCAGCAACTCAAGCACCTGAGAAAACAGAGCCTACTTGGCAGTTCTAAAGAGCCATGACTCTCAGATTTTCTCGTGGCTCAGTGATGTGGTAGTGAGCACGCTCACCACGCACACTCAGAGGAAGCACAGAGTACCAACGTGGTGTTTGGGTCGCAAAAGAGCTTGCAAAACTGAGGGATAGCACTAGCTGTCCTCCAGATGTGCTCCCTTCACTGTGTACAGCATCTGTATGGATTCCCATAAGCACGTCTGCCGTCGGTTTAAAGGGAGTACAGGTCATGTTTGCCTTGGATGAATTTTAAATTTGGAACAAGGAGAACAAGTTGCAATTTCCTGCTTTCATGCTATTTCCCTGTGTCACAATCCCATGCACACTTACCAAGTCTGACAACACACAGCACAGTTCCTTTCTCCCAATGCTTCAGCAAGGGAACTTTCCAGATGGAAGCCTGACACAGGGACCTCCAGAGTGGAAGCATTAATGCTGTTCACTTACACACTGTCCAGGTGATGTCTTCTCCAGGAGGGCTTGAAAGTCACTCACAGCTGGCTGTAGCAAACTTTGATAGATTTTAGTGTCCCTTCAGACATTTGTGATGCCTTCATTAGCACTTGCTGGCCTGCAGAGAGAAAACTGCCTGGCACTGGTTGATATAGAAGACCAGAACAGATGACAATGCCAAATCTTTAGAATATCTCTATTTCTGCTGTTAGTTTAGATGATCTCTGAGTAAATACACATGCAAGCCTGGAAAATATATATTAACTGTAACTTCAGTAAATTCTATTGTAAGATAACAGAGATAACCTTTTTTACTTGCCAACTTCACCCATGTGTTGAAAGTGTTTAGATGAATTTAACATTGTTTAATTATTTGGGCTCCTTATTCTTATAAATATTTATACTCAGCATGAATCCAAGAGAGTGTCTCCATCTAAAAATAGCATTCTGATTTGTTGCTTTGCAAATATGAGATGGGAAGTCAAAGCATCACAAACTAAATACAGCAAGTGTCTGTAATTATCCTCATTAAAACACTTTGAGTGGAAAATTTTCATTACCCTGGGTTATAAGAGAAAGCAGGGCAGACATCCCCTGGATCCTGGTTGGAAGACAGTTTTATGAAGCCCATGTAATGCTGTATTTCTAGTAATTTGCTCAGATTTTCAGGGACTTGCTTCCAGCCCTGAAGCTGCAACCTGTCGATGCAGAGCTGAGGCAGATGCATGGCCACTTCCTGAGTAAATACCTGAAAAATTACTCCATAGGTTTCTAGGAGGCTAGTGGGGAAACTCTGGTCTGGACTTCCAAGTGTCAGAGTTGGAATTTGAAAAATCCTATGCTAAAGCTCTAAGCAGGACATTTAAAGCTCTGGTCTTCTGCTACTTCACTGCTTTAAAACCAATTTGCCTGACTACAAGCTGAGTAGTTGTTGGTTCCACTCAATGGATTCTGCCTACAAGTGGGATCTGGAATCAGAAGTATATATGAAAACATCACTATCCCATAATTGCAATCTGTCTGATATTTGTAGCTGCCTTCAGGAGAATGGACACTTACCCTCATTCTCCTACTGCCCAGTTCAGTTTTAAAACTCAAATCCTCAGCACACATTTTCTCTCCTACTGATTCAGGCTTTTTCCTTTTCCCCTCCAACATCTTCCTGATGTTTCCCAGTGAACCCAGGATGTTTCTGCCCTACTGAATGAGAAGGACCACAATCCCTTTCACTTCTGCTCTTAATGAAAGCACAGCAGGAAGCACTCCTCTGGTAATGTTTATGCAGCTGTGAAAGTCTTCTAGAGGGAGTAGCAGAATTGCTAACACCTGAGTCATTTTATCACCATACCCAAAGTACTGCAGAAATTATGTCCTCCATGACCAGAGTGCAGCTGATCCTGCATTGTAAAAAACTGCAAACTCGTGCTCCCTTGTTTGAAGAATGTAAAATAAAATGCAAATTAAAAAAAAAAAAAAAAAGAAAAATAGAAGCTGTGCATCAGTTCTTCTTACTAGGCAATAAATACTTTGCTAAGCTTCTGATTCTTGCCCTTTTACAGTCCATGTTGTATGGAAATGTACTCTGTTTGTCTTTCCTCCTGATAAGTGTCTGTGCAGTAGATGGACACTCCGGAGTACAGATACTTAAGGAATGACTTAGGATAATTAAGTGACTGCAATTTAACAGCTTTAATCCTCTAATACACTTCCCCTCTAAGTACTTAGTTATAAACCTAATCTTGGTAAACTACTCTCTCTTCCATTTTCAGGATGTCAAACCAGTGTTTAACACTTTTACTCATTTCATTTGTACATCCACGTGTCCACAGGAAACAAGGCACACAGTAGAAGCAATCAGAGTCCTAGTGCACATTTACTGATGTGTTTCTGCTCTACCACAGCTCTTTGGCCTGGAGCACAAGTAGAGATAAAAGATGGCAGATAAGGAATCCAATTCACATGGCTCCACAATGCCCCTTGCCTAACATTTTCTCATGTTCTCACCCATTTTCCACACATGCATGACAGTAAGCCATAGGAGGGTGCACTTAGTGACTGCTCAACCTTTGAAAGTGTTACTGCTCCTATTACTGGATTGCTAACACTGCAGTGGAACACATTTTAAGGACCTATACATTAAATCTTCTTAGTTAATTTCATGTTGGTGTGAATGCAAAAAGTCTAGATTATGTTGTTTTTTTTTTTATTTTGAATCTTCAGATTCAAACATCACCCCATTCTGCCCTTGCTGAACCAATTCAGGCTCCAAACAGTTAAACTTTTACAGGGAAAAAAAAAAAGAAAACACCAATGTTTTTTCCTTTTGGGCTTCCTCACTATAGTTGAAACTGAAAACAGAAGGGCCAGAATACCACAATAAAGGCTGTTCTTACTGTATTTTTGAACTGACTAGAAGAGACAGGAAGATCAAGAAATCCTGTGAGAGATAATATAAGACAAGCACTTGAAAAATGAATTGTGATGTGGCCACCAGAAATACCACTCTGAGAAACAAAAATACTTGCAAGTGTGTCCCTAGAGGATGGACTGCCAAGCCCTGGCGCAGCAGCTCTGCTGGATTTTTTAAAACAGATTATGCAAGAATCTTCTGTGAGCACATGGAAGGGAAAAGCAGCAGTGGATTTTGTCAAGCGTCAAGCTATCATGAAAATCTAGGAATTACCATATTAGATTAGGCTATGCCTCCTATCAAATTCCTCTTAGCAGTCATTAGCCCCAGATGCTCCAGAGGAAACTGAGACAGTTCTAGTATATCATATTCCCCAGGAGACCTTGCAGCCCTGTTTCTCATAGTCAGTGTTTGGATAAAGCGCTGGAGCATCAGAGAAGGACTGCCTCTCTGTGTGCTCCAAAGAGCTCTGAGGAAGTGCATGTAACCTGGCCCCTAACCAGTAGGTCTCTGGATCTTTTCAGAGTAATTCAGAGTAAGCTCTAGTCCAAGGAACATTTCATTTGTAAGTGTTTTCAATAAAGCAGTGGAAGCCACCCACATCCTGCTGGGACAGTATGGGTTTGTGTTTCTGAGCTCTTGAACCATTTCAGAAAAAAAAAAAATGATGCACACCAGAGTCCTTTTAAATGTCACATCAGACAGTAAGTGATATTTGGCACAGTGAACTAATTAATTTTTTAGTAAAAAGGAGTTATCCAACTTTTTCTATGAACACACAACAGTAGCCCAAACTCAAATATTTATGCAAGATTTTTTTCCCCATTACCTTCTGAGAGGCAGCAAGGCAGCCTCAGGCAGGCCTCTGCCTCCTTGGGAACATCACTAGGGAGCTGTACCACTTCAGACTCCTTCAATAGGAAAGCATTTCAAAAACCAACCACACACTTTAATTACTGGCAATTAGAAATTCCTGGGTTTGTGTGTTTACAGCTGAAAAATGTTAATGTGTGCCAGTTGTGTCAGAAAGTTTGCTTAAGCTCTTTAAACTGAATTTGAAAAACTTAAACACTCCAAAGACTCTGATCAGATTATCTTGGGGGGCTTTCCAAAGTGACATGTAGAAGTCAGAACTGCTTTAATAGTCTCCTCACTGGTCCCAGTGGACCAGAGCTTGCCTCGCAAAGACACACACCCAGCATAGTTGGCAGGAGAGATTTCTATCTGGCAGTGTCACAAGGACTAAGCAGCACCTCAGTCTTACCTAGGATCACTCTCTGAATGGCAAACTGGAGTTACACCTGAGGTCCCAATGACTATCCCTGACGAGAATGGAGTTCCTAGGAGCAGCTATGAAATGAGATAAAGGTGAGTAAAACCCATGCATTCCACTGTATGTGTTAGGTGCTTTTCTAGCATACAGCAGAGCTGTGTTAGTCATTTTCTTAGAAACCTAAAGACAGCAAGAAACACCAATAAGAGAGTGATGTTAGACCAAGTTCAGAGGTGAAATGCAAAGAGAACAAAAGGTACTTTTTCCTGGCCTAACAGAGATTATATTTCCATAGACATGTAAAGCTGATGATGAGTGATAATGTAGCTTGCTACAGAGCTCTCCATGTGTCATAAAATGTGAGCAATAAAATAAAGTCAAAGAATTGAAAAGACAAATGACAAGCCTCTGTGCTTCATTAATGAAGGATGAGGGTAGAAAGGCAGAAGATAACCCTCCATGCATATAATAATGATGTCTTTGACTGGTGGTGCTTCTCTATGCCTGCACGTTTAATAAGATGTGTTACAATTAAAAATTTAAAAGTCAAGTCCACGTGCTCCATAAAATATGAGGAAAGAAGCAGCTCTAGCCTGAGTTAAGATCTTAGCATTGTACATCGTATTAAAGAAGGAGATGTGTTGATTTATGCAAATACTCATAAATGAAGCATGACAGTATTCTAATTCTGATAACAAACCAAGTCATACAGTCAGTAATCTCATGTCTCATCAAAGGAAGGATTTTGATACTTAGCAAAGAGTTGGAAGTCTACAGGAAACCATCTGTATCAAGTGACCCTTCTTCAGCTGCTTTATACCCAAAGCCACTACAGACCCCAGGGTGACTAGTGGGCTTCTGTATTTTTCCCTGAATAACATGAATGAGTTCCCTAATTACATTAGCATTAGTGAGAAGACACTAAGAGTTCCTGTTTTGCTAGTAACACTGTCCATGGCAAAGGAACTGAACACACTCTTTAATGAGAGCAAGCCTACATTCTCCAGACCTCTCAGTAGGACAAGTACTTCCTAGTGGAGAAATGAAAGTTCTACATGACTTTTTTCTTTTTTTTAATTTTTTTTTCTTCTTTTTTTTTCTACTTTTTTCCACATCTTTAGCATCTTTAGGAAGTGTCTTTATGCTGTGCTCTCTATTACACTGGAATACAACCTAATGCTATCCAATCCAACATTCCTTTACCTGGAGTCAAAGCTGTATATCAAACTTTTTCCAGGATTATTAATCTTAAAGGTCTTTTCCGACACAAATGATTCCATGCATCTGTGATCCATTGTGTTCCCAAAGGCATTCTCAGCCAAACATACTTGATGGCAAAATGGGGCTGACAATTGTTTTGCATTACCAGGCACAAAAAAGCAAACAAATATCCACAAAACCCTCAGATCTTCCAGCTCTAACTCTGTATATTAAAGCTGTACTGAACAGCAAAAAGACAGCAGATATTTCCTGCCATGGTCAGAATATGGGAATGGCTCAGCTCCCTCAAATTTCATTTGCTTATGTATTTTTCAACTTAGGTATTTTGCCAAGCCTCCAGCAGTGTCTGCTTCCCACAGGTTGGAGCCTCCAAGGAACATATTTGAGAAAGATGAGAGATAACTTTGGAAATGTCACATCTGAATGAAATAGGATGTGGCTGGAAGGGCACAAAGAAGAGTGGGTGTGTGCAGCCACATGATGGGGTGGAGCTGAAGTCGTGGAGAAGAAGCACATCATAAACAGGCAACAGAGGAAGATCATGTAACAGCTTTTAAAAAGAAAGACCCACAAGCCATCACGATATCTCCATACCTTGATGCAATTTTTTCTACTAACACCATTAAAAACTCTATTTGCTCCCCATCAACTTTGTTTGAAGTTAAAAATAAGGAAAATGTGCTTTAATGAACCATTAGTGTCTCTCAGTATCTTCCAGGGTAAATTTTCTCTATTTATGAGGCAAGGGATTTTCTTTTCTCTCTTTTTTTTTTCCCTTTCTTTTTCCATGCTGCCAGCTGTGCAAATGCAATCTGGAAGCAGAAGTCTAAGGCTAAGGGCTCAAATATCATTACCAATAATAAAAATCAGTAACTGAGATTTACCTGAGAGTGATGGTGGTAATGTCCCAGACAGAGCAGAAAACCAGCTCACTTTCCCACAACTATACTGTCTCGTAATTGCTAGCAATAATAAAAGCTCAGTTCTGTTAAATAAGCAGATATGTCAGACATATGGGGAGCAGGTCTGGGGGGCAAGTGCCATTGTTTTATAGTCATTTCCCTCACTGTAATGGAATTTAAGAAGTTTTTTCCAGCATGTAAACATGTGGGCACAGTGTGAGAGACAGATGGACTAAAAAAAAGCATCTGGCTTCTAAAAAATAGAAATGGTAAACCTTAAAGCAATCAAAGATCTTTAAATAAGGAACCTTGTCATGTTCCCCAGCAAAGGGAATGACTAATATTCTAAGGTCTACAAGAGGAAGAATCCACCAGATATTTGGGGTTTACTGCACTTGAAAAGTTCTTGGTCAAAACACATAGTTTGTAAAGAAATCATAATTTTAAGGTTCTTAGGCAATTTTCCTTTGGATCTAAAAATTCCAGTTTGCAACATAACGAGAAGAACTTTACTTTTAGTGTTACATTCTCTGCAAAAAGACTGTAAATGATTCATTCTCATGATTCACAACTGGCAGAGACCCCCAGGGGATGGGAGAGAGAGAAGTACGCTGAGTTGGGTGATAAAAACATTCTGCCCATACTTCAAGAGAGTACATTACACATCTTCTAAATATACATTGCTGCACAGCTCTCACAATGAGAAGCAAATAACAGACTTCATATCTATAATATGCCTGTAGGTGGGAAACAACTTTTCCACACAGCCCTTCCTGCTCTCACTTTTATTATAGCGGTGTCCTACCACTCAAGGTGACTCAGCCAGCACAAACTTTTTGTTTGGTGGAAGTGAAAAGCAGAATGAATGCAGTAAACTTTAAATCCAAGGCTTGGTGTCCTGGGAGACAAAAAGGCAAACTTCTAATAAAAGGTTCTTGGAGAATGGCGAGCAAGAGCTCTACTGAAATCATATTTTCAAATTATTTTTATCCAATTGAATGACAGAACTTGTCACTTCTATGTAGTATAAATGACTGAATAGCTCATATGAGCCATAATACCATGGCAGATTGAGGCAAAGCAAGATTTGATTCTTAGCTCTGCTACCAATTCATGCAGATAAATCATTCAAAGTCTTTGTGCTTTGACTTTCCCATCTGAGAAAGGAGATATTCAGCTTAGTTCACAGAACTGTTGAAATGTTGATCATTTTTATGCACACAGCAATGTGAACTCATTGGGTAAAAGGTGCTTTGGAAGTATTAAATATTCTCCTTGCTAATATGCCTGCTTTCCTCTTCACACTGTTTATGAGTAGCACTATTCTTTTGAATGAACTTCTGCCCATTAGAATTTGACAGTCTAGAATTTACATTCTTTGCAATGATAAATGCATTTAATTTTTGTCAAACAAATATACGTTCCTACCCAGCATTTAAGCACAAGACTAATCTCTTTTGTTTCACATAACTATTGAGTAAACACAAGTGCTCAAGTGTTCTGTCAAATAGAGGCCATAAGAGTTTTTGCTAGAATAAGAAGCAACTGGCAGTTGAACTGTGATTTGAAAAAAGTTCTCTTCCAAATCTTGGAGAAACTATCAGTGGTTTGGTTGTTATCCCACAAAAATTGATGTGGTATCTATATACACAGGTTAAAAAATCTCAGACAAATAAAAACATATATTCATTTCCCATCATAGACATGATTCTTCCTCTAGAACTTCCATATTCCCTGTTATACCTTCTTCTGACTTTGGATGTGAAAGCAACACTAATTGCAAGTCTAAGTGTGAGGGGAGAAGAATATTCTTCCCTTCACCTTCATCATAGGGACCAGGTTTTCTTCTGTAGTTTTATCAGTTGTGGTGCATTTCCTACATCTACGAGAATCTAATGTACTGACAATGACTCTGACCCTTTCTGCTGTCTTCCTGTTTTACTCATCAGTGGTAGTTGTATTTCTTATATAATCAGGAGATTGATCTGGGACTTAGAAGGGTTTGTGCAGCCTATGAGCTACAAATCCTGAATTCCTCTGGAGCACACACAGTGTATCCATGCATATTTCATCGATTCTGATCTGAATGTTCACCTTAATAGCAAACAACTGCTACAAATCAGTTCTCATGTTATCTGCAATAAACCAGAATGTAACATAAACTGAGCTCACTTAGACTGGTTTTCCTGAGATGGTGCATTAGGTCAGCGACCCATTGTGAGAGGACTGCAGTTTGTAATCTGCAATGTTACAGATTATGAGGATTTCATCTGACTTCAAAGGCAGAAGATTATCTTTCCTTCTGCATACGATATCAGGGAGGTTCCTAGAAAGATCTTGCCAGCTTTATTGTAAAGACAGACATGTTGAACTTCAATGAAACAAATGAAAATGGAACTTTCAATGCAAAGGAGCTGGTGTACCTATGAAACAACTTGGCATACAGTAAGACTGAATTTATGACCAACATACTTGTAAATATTTCTTGAAATGGTGAATTATGAGAGGCAAATCTAGGGTTTTTCTGTCTGGAGCAGAAAACTGGAAGAGCTAATGTATAAAAAGCCTCCAGTGAATATGCAATGCAAAACCTAATAAAGCTGAGACACCTGAAGAGCCCTCCTTCCCTGAAACTTAGGTGTTATTAAGGTAAGCAAAAATTAAATTCTGCCAAGATGAAAGGTATTGGATCTATTCTTGTAGGAATTTAGTTCATATTAACTTGCAGTTGGCAGCAGCAAAGGCTAAGTGTTACTATGCTCAGAAAGGGGTGCTGGAGAAGTAGGACTGCATCTTGGACCAAGAGTGTGCAAAGGTTTCTTAATTTATGAGGTCTCTGATTTAAATAAATGATAAATCACATATTTAGCCTAAAGAAGGCTAAATGTCCTACCTCCCCTTGGAAACTCAGCAGGTTAGGGGTTTTAAGGTTACACATTTCTACTCTGTGAATTACCCAAGACTTTTAGACTGCAGGTAGAAGCATCAGAGGAGTGGACAAAAGCTCAGTAAAAGGAGCATCCAGAATGAAACCACTGTTCTGGGTAAAACATCATCTCAGGTAACATCTGGACTCACATTCCCAAAGCTAATAAGGAGATCAAGCAGGAAAAAATCATTAGCTACAACTGTTGAGGCTGCAAGGTTCCAAAAGCTCTCAGTGTAAAGAGCTGAAAGCAAGACAGCTCGATGCATTTTAAAGTCTATCTCTTCCTGTAATAGGAAGATGGCTCCATCAGAGATCGTAATACTAAAAAAAATACAATAAGGTAAACTTAGTAATACTGTACAGGTGCTGCAGCTTCACAGAAGATGCTGTGTTTTCAGTAATGCATGTTAATCCATCATTTTACATGGAAGTCCCCCCTGCTTATCTTACTATCATCAGAAAAACATGTATTGATCTGCTTATGATCATAATTCCCATCTTTGTCTATTACATCACAGCAGATTGGGGAGGGAGGGAGCCTAGGAAGTACAGGGATAAAACCGAAATAAATCTTCATTTAAATTTCAGAGTAAAACCTTAAGCACTTTATTCTTTGAAACAGAGAAAAAAAAAAATGCATGATGCAGATTTTGTGTGCAGCAGCGCTCATGTTTTTTAATATCATCTTGAAATCAGGAATAAAACCCAGTTTAAAGTTGTGCAAATGGCCCTAGAATCAGTCTTCCTGACAGGAAAATGCAGGCCTGCTGCATGGACCGTTAAGCTGCCTCTGGAAGTAGTTTAGCCATTTATTTGCCCTGTATTAATAATGGTCAAGTATGAAAGAAATTAACGGCTCATAAAAAGCATAGGAAGAGTAATAAAAACGTTGAAAGACAAAAAGTTGGAATTTAATCCCTTTAGAGCAACATTCTCCCTGCCCATTAAAATGCTGCCTTTATTCAGTCATTCCCATTAACAAGACACTCAGCTGCTGAGGACAGGCAGGTGGTGCCACTCCTTCACCTCTCCAGCTAATGGACCTTTCCCTTTGAACCCAACGCCACCAGAGAAGCTCTGTGGGCCTGTAGGATTTTCTCACTTCTCCCCTGTGGCATTCCCATGGAGCCCTTAGATTTTTCTCCTTTTTGGCATCTTTGAGGTTGTGATTCTGTTCCTGCGACCTCCGTGATGAAATGATGACCTGGCATGACTTGTCAAAGGAAAAGCAGCTGACCTCGATCCCTAATTATACCGGCAGGGAAGTCATGAGTCTGATTCCCTGAGCAGCCTCGCTCCCGCAGCTCCTGCCCCGTGAGCAGTGCCAGGAACAGGCTGATCAGGCTGCTATAGACCCTGAGCATCCCTCTGCATACTGCAGATGGAAAATCACCCAAAGTTTTTCTAGCCTGATGACACAAAATACTGCTCAACCAGAGAAGAGCCTGCAATTCTATGGCACTCACTTTGGCTTAGCATTCTGAAAGCTGAACCTCTGCTGCCCCAACCGTGGTTAGATCTGCAGAAACCGTGATTAGATCAGTGCTACTACAACTCACATATTAATATATCTGCCAGACAAACAGCCTTAAATAATCCAATATGGGTGACGATTTGCTGTAGCAAATTGACAATAAAAACAAAGGAAAAAGCTTCAAATAAAAATCCCCCATGACTGTGCCCAGGAATTCCATTTTAACAGTTCACAAACTGTAGTTTTAGCAGTTGGTTGAAATACTACATGAATAGTTATTAATATAAAACAAATGAACTTTTTGTAACATTACCAAGAGAAACCACTTAGGAAATCCTTTCCTTCTTTCCAGGGAAGTTATTTTCTATTTATAAGATATATTCCTATTTTTATATTGATAACTAAGAAGGTATTGCTACTGTAAAGGTAAAGATGGTAACTATAGATGGCTGAATGATGGTCAATATTTAGCAAAGACATTTTTGAATCATATTTTCCTACTGTTAAACCATTTCTATAGCTACTAAATAAGACATTTCTGATTTTTTACCAGCTTGCAGTGACTAATTTATTCAAATGCAATTTTTTCCGTTATTCATCTCTCACTGCAATTTTTTTAAAATATCTTGATGTGACTTATTGACCAGTTTCCCTTAGCTCTTTTAAATTGTACATTTTGTTTAATTTATTAGCTTTTGTATATGTAGCAGATACTTATTCTTGTTGGTTTGTTTTGTTTGTTTGTTGGATGGTTTCTGACCGTAAGATCATAGATTGGCCTCCATACACACAGAAGGGGAACCTTGGCAACCTCAGACAATCAACTAATCCCACAGAAAAGAAAACCCATCCCTTAGAAGACCAAATGAGATGATAAAATTTTAAACACAACTCACAATTGTAAAATCAAAGCCACAAATATCTTTTAAATATTTACCCCCAGTAGGCAGAGTAACCAGCAAGGTTACTTTAGGTGAAATAAGAATTCTCCTACTGCTTTGACAAGAGTCCTGGAGTGAGTACCTGAACCATGCACAGCACTTTTACACACCATCTCTATAAATAATGAGTATATATGCATCACACATAACTGTGTCCTTTTCCCTACCAATATAGACATTTATAATACATGAGGATTCTAGAGGAGGAGATAGGGGTGGGAGAGGGAATCAAATTACTGCTAAGGTCAAGAAACTAAGGTTTCTTGAAAAAATCATTTTCCCAGCCTATAACAACAGGGACCTCTCATTTAAAAAAAAAAAAAAAATTCTGTTCTGAATTTGCTGTGATAAAAGGGAATTTGCATTCAGTATCCATCACCAGTGGTCAGAGGGAATCACTATCTCCATCAAAGATTGTGCACTTTAAATCCTCTGCTAGTTCAACTGCTATATATTTGATTTAATTAAAGTTCTGTCATGAATTATAAAAAGCCATATCTTCAAAGTCATTAATTAGGGCCCCTTGGTGTCTGAATACCAACGCTATAATGACAAGTGAGGTGTACAGTGACTAGCAACAAGCAGCTGCCCAGCAGCAGCAGCAAAGCGAGCAGAACTATTATTCTGACATGTTCAGGATTGCACTTGCCCATTGTTACAGCAAAGAGATCTCCCATGAATACAAACAGAACAGCAGTGGGGAATAGCCAGGCTTTGGTGTGGCACTGTTTGAGAGTAAAGTGCCTCTTCCCAGGATTTGAGAAATGTGTCACTCAGTGCAGCATTCCTTAGGGTCTGCCTCTGAAATCTGAACAGCAGAAATGCCATGGCTCTGCACTATTGGCTTAGGAGCTGATCATGCAATCACATACATTTAGCTCTTGCTCTTACTATGGGGGTAGGGGTGGCTACCTGGCTAGTAAAAGGCTTGGTCCCATCATCTTTACTCACATTTTACACTGCAAGGCGCCTCATGGAGCTCCACAGGCCCATTCACAACATATGGCACAAGGCAACAGCAGTGTGGACGCCAGGATCTGTTCCCAGTGCTACTGAGGATCATGCTGAGTTTGCCAAGTTTAACCAATACAGCATCATCAGGACTTCTTCTGAACCACCAGTATGTGGAAGCACCAGTAGGGAACCACCTGTATGTTTGAAGACCAATTAGTTCTACATGTTGTATCCACAAAGTCCAGTTCATTTTCAAATTAAAAAAAATAATTTCTAATTTACTAGCAAGCTAACAAATTATATCCACGTGTCAGTGGAACTTAACATCCTTAGGACCTAACTTACTAAAACAGAAAGACAAAAGGAAAAATATAATTGCTGCCTTAAATGCTGAAAATCACATCTGGTGCCAATGATTGACCCTTTGTACATTTTTCCACTCTCACCCTTCCATGCACACAAACACACACACTGATTTCCAACAGTTTAAAGACACCCTCATGTGGTGGTCAGATATGGTGAATTAGATCACTGAGGCCTGAGCCAGCTGCTGAGCAGACAGCGCATCCAGATAATAAATGATATGGAAGTTTAAAGCTTAGGTTCTGTTGGGATCAACCCTTCAACATACAGGGCTTAGGTGAGCTCACTTGCCTGCAATATAAATGAGTTCTTGCTGAAGTTATTAATCCTTTTAAACTCAGTGAGGATTGCTGTGACTAACCATTGCTACCTAGAGACCTTGCTAAAATGGATAAACTGCTAAATCACACCTTCCTCTCTTCCTGCAGGGGCACACATCTCCTTCAGCCAGCTGCAGCAGGCACCCACTATTTCTGTTACAGGCACTGAAAGGCAGGTGCTTGGAGCTTAGTGACTTGCCAGTGTCAAACCCCAGAAAGAAAGTAGTCCCTTGGTGTGTCACTACTGTTATTTGTGTAGATGGTCCACCTTCGGGACAGAAAGAGCAGAGTCGATACATGATTCCTACACACCTCAGGCTCAGGGGAGCCTCAGTCTGGCACCACACTCAAAGCCTTGCTACTTCTACCACAGTTTCCTACAAGTCAGACATGTGATAAAAGGCATCAAAATCCCTTTTTTAGCCTAGTCCACTCCCATGTTTTCTTCTGTAAGCTCTTTTCTTTCTTGATACTTATAAACTTTTCTTCCCCAGACAAGAAGGAAGAAGGCTCTGGAATGCTAATCCAGGAGAAATTGCAAAATGGGATCTCTGAAAAGAGCATGAGTCACAAGACAACCCTGGAAAACCAAAAAGTAGCTAAAGGTCTGGCTAAACTGGACCTTGGGATATTTTCATTGGCACCTTTCCTGAAGTTCAGGCAAACTTTTCCATCACCTGAGCTCTGGGTTTTCCAATTCCTTAGAAGTTCTGATTGAAACACGCTGAGAACACTACAGTAGCTCTGACAACTTTAATGGGTTGTTTCTTTTCCACAAATCCTGCTAAAAACCAATGCAAGTCCATCTACGTTAATAACTTGTTTTGCTTCCTAAACTAGAAGCTATAAACTGGCAGCACATGACCTAGAAAACACATGAGAAGAGGTTATATACACATCCTGTAATAGTTTACTTGCAGATACACATTGCATTGCACCCAGTTAGAACCAGCTGAGTTGGTAATCAGAGGGTCAGCTGTTTCCTTAAGACCTTAATTGTCCTGATGATTATTTATTTCTTCAGCCTAGCAACAGGTTTCAATTTAAAACATGAAACCCCACCAGGAATAAATCCATCATCCTCCCATAGCCTGTGCTCACAACACTTTGCCTAACATACTCTTCTGGAACCACGAGGAAATCATCAGCTTTTGATAAAATTTTGGAATTAGTGACAGCAGAAATTGCTGCGGTGTGTTTCTGGAGGGATGACTATGAGCAAATTATCTAGGACACCATCTGAAGTCTAATCTTGAAACTGCTGAGTGCCTCTGAGTCATTTCAAAAATCATTTTCTGAAACAGAAAAGTCCTTTGATAAAAACAGCCTGTTAATGCATGCTCATGTTTCTCTTATCACAGTCAGATCTACTGAGATATGTAGCTTACAGCTCAAAAGACATCATGATTCCCTTTTTACTGTTATTATTGATGTCCTCAAAAGAGGTATTTGCCTTCTCAGACTGTGTGGTGGCTGCCATAGAGTAACTATTAATGTACAAAATTAGACATTTAAAAAGTAAATTTGGCATCTTACTCACAAAGTAGATGGTTTAAAATTTTCAATATGGAGTGGTTCTAACCTGAAATAAACTCAGTAACTAGAGAATAGCCTTTTATGACTCAGGAGAGACACATCAATGTGTAATCAGATAAATACTTAATACAGAAATTATAACCGAGAAATTATTTTTTCCACAAAAACATAAAGGCAGTGGTAGGAGATACATCTCAGTTCATTTTCTGTAGCTAATCCAGAGGCAGCCTCTGTTCACACAGACAAAATATCTTATAGAGGATTAAGGTAAGAGAAAGGAGACCTAGATTATTGCTTCAGCTCTTCTAAAAAGTTGGTAGATGGCCTTAGGTTCTCTTCTCAGCAGGGCTTTTTCTTCTTTCCCTGTGTTTTGTATTGTCTCCTTAATGTTTAACTTCTAGGAAGTCTACCCAGAAGCCACTAATTACTGTCACAGATAATCTCTTCAGAGTCTGGAGGGCTGAGAAATGCCTATGCACCAAACACTAACAGCAGTTAACCCATCAATCATCACTGTCAGAATACATCACTTCAGATCCTTCAGAGTCTGTCTCCCTGATCCTGAGCTTATCTAGTCTGAGATAAGCAAACACATCATACCATGTCTTCAAATTCAGTAGGAGTGGTGCTGGGGTAATTTGGGCTGTAACAGACCTCAGCAGTCATTTAGCCCAACCTCCCCCTCAAAGCAGAGGCCAGCCAGCAGCAAAATGTCCCCACTGCCAGGACTGAGCACCACTGCATTCCCAGCCTGTAAAAGCAGCACCTCTGTAGTGCACTGAGAACAACATCACGGCATAGAGCTTAAAGACAAATACAAGGACATAAGAAGCATTTTACCCCAAATTTAGCCTCAATACAATAGCACTTCTACTCTCACAGAGTGTCACCAGCATGTATTTTGCTTTGCCAATCTGAAAGAGGGCAGCTCAGCCAGGATCTCTGATGTCATGTGTTAATGAAAGGGAATGTTTTCAGTGACTGCCCAGAAACTCAATCTATTGGTTCACCCGATACCCAGAAATCCAATATTCCATTATGTATTATGTTTCCTAATTGAACATAATTTGCTTAACCACTCAGTGAAGTAGTACCAGCAAAGCAATTTACCTTTTTTTGGTAAATATGCAAACAAAGGTGAGAAATAATGCTTCACTGCAGATCTGCATGGTTTCTGTTGCTTTGCCAATTTCTTCTATGAACTGTATTTAGGAGGTGACCTCAACCTACTCTCACTGCCAGCAAAGATAAGAAACTAAATACAGTGACATTTTCAAACTGCACAGACCTCCCAGTCCATTCAAAAGTTTCCTCATCCATTTCTGATTCAATATTCATTAGGACAGAGAGAGAACAGAGCATTCGTTAGCTTTCAGGGAGGCTTATGAGTGCAACTGGAATGTGCCAGGGCACACTTGGCTTTAAACAGCTTCACCACAGTACCCTTCTAAATGAAAGCTGCTAAGCTGTCATAAATTAAATTAAAATTCTTATGAAAATGACGTGGCTCTCACACCTTAGGATTTACATCAGCCCTTGACCTAACATGGAGCGCAGAGACAACTGCAGAATTTGCAACACGGTACACAATATTTTTACTTGCTTAATTAAGGAGACCTAAGAGTAACTTGGCACACGTAGTGAGGGCTTCCTTGGCCTTTGTTCTCTTCCAGCGTCACATGGCCAGATACAAATATGAGCTGTCATCACAAACAAAGCAGAAGAGTCATTCCCCACAGCCAAGTACCAGACTCTGGAAAAACTGCATCATATTTTCAGAACTGCTGTTTATTAAGGCAACACTTTAAATGACCATGGATTTCTGCTGATGAGGAAAAGCTAAAAAAGAATGTGGCATTTCAAAGCTGAACCATTAGGGGAAAGTTGTTCACTGTAACCCAAGTCATGTCAGATTCGTTCCTGAAAGGATGAGTGAGGATAAATGCAAAGCCATTTGCTGAAAAAGACAGCTCCATTCATGCACAAAGTTCCTGTAACTCCTCTTTCTCTCCTGAGCCTCAAGAGTCGTTTCCCATGGCTGATTCACCCAGCAGCTCTGCATACAGCTGCTCTGTTGGGTTCTCAGTGGATGTGTATGGGCAGCAAAAGCCCCTGAGCCCCTCAGTCCCCACTTTGAAATCCTTACCTTTATGTAAGACTATTCACTTCATGGACAATGGGGTACAGTCAGCAAAATAGCTTGATAATAGCATAAATCAAACAACTGCCAATATTAACTATTTACAATCAATTATCAAATATCATCAGTAAACACCAAACACCTGCAAAGTATTTTCATTGGCAGTTCTAGTTGTTAACAGGGGTTATATCTGGAAAACTTTCATTTAGCACTCATTGGAAAGTCATGGCAATCTTTATGGTGACACACAGGTCAGAGGAACTTTCATAGCTGGACTTGTGTTCTGTAGAAACTGTACACCCTTGGCTGGCCAGAACAAAGTTTGTAATCATGCAGAATTGCCAACCTCCTGTCTTGAAAAATCCTGAGCCAAACCCCTAGATTAGAGATATTCAGGTAAAATAATATTCCACTTGTAAAAGCAGCTCAAAGCCAGCAATATTATGAATGACACAATAAATGGACTGTCCATGACAATGGCCATATTTACACCAAAATTTCAGATTAAGGCGGTTGCACCAGGCGATCAAACCCCCATTACAAGCAAACACTGAATTTTGTACAATTTCCCTGACATTTTTTATTGAAGTCCATTTCTATTGCTGAATCTGCCTAATTATCTTTTACCCTGTAGGGGTAAGGTGATACCCTGTGTCCATTGGTGGCAAAGCCTCCAGCTGGTTCTGAACAAGCCACAATGATCTTACTGAGAGCTGTGCACGTTGTGCAGAGAGCAGGGAGGGAGCGAGGCTCACACGGGGCACGGTGAGCCCTGAGTACAGACTCACACTCTGTGCAGCCTCAGCAGGAGGGGGACAAGAATCCTGTGCAGGCTCTGTCTCAAAATCCATAATCAAAATATTTGCTGCAAGGCACTGTGTGGGAGCATACTCACACATGACTAAAGTACATTATGTCTGTGACATAAAAATAGGCCAAAAAATAGTAAAAATTCTTAGTCAGGAAAATAATGTTTAGTAATTTCTTTCTCATTTCCTTTTTTTTTTTTATTTAAAATATATGTGAGATACTTTGTCTTCAAGATTAAGTCAGATTTTGGTTTTTCCTCTTCTCTGGCATAAATAAATGCTTTCATATATGCAAATGAGGAGAAAATGTGGCCTCTTTCAGCAATAGTAACTATCTGCCTGTTGCTACCTTAAAATCACAGCAATCACATCTGGTAACTGCCCTTTTCTCATGTTTCCACTAGTTTTCAGACTTCCTCTTGTGGTAGCTTGAGACTGCGCATCTGGATGTTTTAAACATACAAAGGAATTGCTAGAGCAAGCAAAAGGGAAAACGGTGCTGAGAGTTAAGATGTGCAGATAAGCCACTGGTGCACTTTGCGGCTAAAGTAACGGAGAGACAGTGGGGAAAAGCTTTTTCCAAAGAGGAGAGCACAACTTTAGGCAGAATGAAGACTCACATTGGCTGTGGCTTCGTTTTTAAAGTACTATTCATCCAAGTATATCTTTTTAACAAAACTTTAGCCGCACCGTCACCAATCATTAAGTTTCCTGGAGACAGCACTCCCAAAACAGACAAAGAACTAGCAGTGGTAAGTGTTGGTTTCATCTTTGCTTCAGATTTATATTGTTGTTTCATAAGCAGATGTTTCTTTCTTGTTTCAGCTGAGGCTAAGGAATGACTGTAGCATTCTTTCCCTGGAGTCTCTGGAAGTGCTAGCTAGCTAGCAAAGGTATCAGCTTTCAAAAGTTAAAACTGGAGCCAAGTAATGTTTCCTCTCTTAAAATTTTTAAAGCCAGCAAGGAAAGTTGTTTTTTGGTTTGTTTTTTTTCCCCTTAAGTCTCAAAATACAAAATATTTTCATTAAATCATCATAACTATAATCAAAAAATTGCAATGGTAAGAGGGGAGAAGGGCAAATAAGAGACATCTAATTTTTTTACTTAAATCAAGTAGAAGTGAGGGCAGTTGCGACTCCCTTAATGCATGTATCAGAGCTTTCAGAAGTGTGTTTTCCAGACTGTTTACCGTGCGTTGCATAAACACAACTTTAAGGGACACTACAACTGAAAGCTGGCTCAGATTTCAGAAGCCATTGTGACTAGTTTTGACTTTGGAACAAAATCTCACAGAGGTTTAAAGAATTTTTTTTCCCAAATCCAATCTGGAACAAAAAAAAGAGTTTGGATTTCTGTGATATTAGCAAATTATAGCTATAACTCTACAGCATTTTATTCTAACCTTTTTTTAGCCCTGTGACGTTCATAAAAGTGACATTATGGGGAAGCCCATTTAAAGGGAGATTGAGATGGATTATCCTTATTTTAGCATGTAAATTACAGACTAAATTATAGACTAAATTATTTCTCTTCTTCAGCAGTAAATCCATTTTAAGGAGGATTGAGATAAATTATTCTTATTTTAGGACATAGATATTTGAAAGTTGGTCACTTTTCTTTAGGAGTTTGTGTGCATCTTGGCAAAGCTTGCCAGGTTGAAGAAGGTCTGGGGGAGGGTAGAGAGAGAATTACCAGTTGGGAGCTATGTTGGAAAGTTCAGGAAAAACAGACAAACTGACCCAAATAGGGCATTCCTCAGTCCTTAACAAAAATTCACCCAAGGTTCTGCCTTGCACAGTAGCCAAGAGCTGGGGGCAGGGGCAGTGCATTTGGGAGAGGAGAGTGGGGTTTCACGTGTCTAAGAGCAATTTAACCACTCTAAGAGAATCTGTTTTCTTAGACACAGCCAGGCTTTTATTCAATAACTACAATGCACATCTCCCCTCATCTCTGTTTCTTTCAAAGAACCTATTTATTATGTGTACTCAGAGGAAAATTACAAGCTGTTTTAACACTGCAGTTCTTCTTTGTCTGTCTTGGGGTATTCTTGGGCAATGCTAGCTGGCTGCCTTTCCTCACACCCTCCATCAGAACAGCCCCAACACTCAGCATCAGAACACAAATTGCTATGTTGCAGCTGGACCCTGTTTCATTAATGGGCTGGATCAAAATTCCAGATCACCACAGCTGCCTGCTGACTCTGGGGAAACTGCATTTCACAGTCTAGGCCAAGATGTGGTTTGCATAGACATTACATTTTCTTCAAGATTCTCTCCTCATAGAACAGCTGATCATGGTAATTTCTCATCTTCAATAAAATCTCCATTTTAGGAAAAACTGAAAGGAGTTAGCTTTTATTTAGAATCCTAGCAAATAAAACTCTTTACCATGCCTCAGTTTATATTTTTGATTGTATAGCTTGCTCTCAAACCTAAAATGGCAAGAGCAGCAGCCTGGCTCTTCTGTAAATGTCAGTCCTGACGTACAGTCTGTATTACACCATGGTACATCATTGGGGGATGAAAGCAGAAGCGTAAGAAAATCCATCAAACTACATTAAATGAAAATTGGGATAAGAGTCAAACTGGCTTGTTTGATTATGTTCTTGATGCATTTCACATCATTTCCACCAGGCCCCATTAACTATGTGTGGAGAGCAGCTCAGTGGAAGCAAAGATGAAACCACTCCGTGTCCTTTACTTGCCAATGCCACAGTCCCCACTGGAGAAATACCACCTCAGAAGTTACAAAAATCACAAAAACTAGCCATAGTCTGTGCTTAATCATGATAGATAGAGGACCTTCTGCAGGAAATGGTGTAACATCTTGATTAAATCCTTTTCTGAGTAATCTCTGAACAATTTCCTATGCTGGGCAGATGAGGTTAGCCTGAACTTTGTGAGGAAGGTGGTGAAAGCTAGGCTTGACCAACTGCAGTTATCAAATATCCTCTGCTTTATTTTGCTGGTGTTGTGGTTTTATCCTGTCTCCTGGGTGAACTTAAGCAATTAATTACACACATGAAGCAAGGTTTCTCTTGGGAATATTTGCTGGCACAAGAACTTAAATGTGCAGTCATTTTGTCAGGCTTCTTGTAACCCTCAGTTTGAAATAGTTCACCCTGATATTCCTCATATATTTTTGGCAAATATACCTTTACCTTATTCAGATGTTTTCCTCCCTTGGACTTGTAGTTAATATCTGGGATACAATACCTGAAGGGTGTTGCTACCTCAGCTGCAGACTGTTTTTACTGGAAAGATCAGGAACTTGCAACCTTCCTGTCTCACAGCACCATTGCCAAGGGCATCTCAGCTCTGTGCAGTGCCAGGCACCCATTTGGGTGGAGTTTGGGAATACCTGCCGCTTCACATGGCTGTAGCTTTTCTTTCACAGAGCTAAATAAAACACTGTAAACCCATCCTTAGGAGAAGAGGAGGAGACTTTCATGGGTATATTTCAGGAGATGAAAATAATGTGATTTCTTTTGGGTCCCTTATGACCACTCTTTTTTAATGAGGAAGAACTATCTTTGTGAACTGCACCATGGCTGTATCAGAAGCATCAGTCTGGCCATAATGTGCTGGAGCATTCAATGGAGTTTTAAGCATGCAAATATTGATTTGCTGCAGTGTCCAAGCAACCGAGATGTTACCAAATACTTCCTTCCTCAGGTCTTTGCAATGTTTGACTCAAAAAGCAAACATACCCAACAATAAAACAACTTTGTCTGGTTTGAATAAAGAATGGAGGGTTTTTTGCAATCAATGTGATCTCATTTGTGGGGTTGCTTTGATATCTTGAGAAGTTTCTCAATAATGCAGATTCTTCCAACAAAACATTGCACAAAATCTAAAACTGTAAGCAGATTTATACATCGTAAAGAAACCAAAAAAAGACAAGCCCATTTTTACTTTGTAGTTCTACATTAAAGCTTTATGCTCTAATAACTAAAAGAAATTCATTTAGGAAAGGTGATAGCTAATAGTGGAAATTATTGCTTAATTAGCAATATCATGTGATCAAGGATGTTTTGTGTCCATTAAGGAGATTTTGCTGGTCCCTCACGTACTAGTAATAGTAATTTTGAAAAGAAAACTTGCAAATTACAGGTGGAAAGATAACAGGGAATTATATTATTTATTTCTTTATAATTATTAACTATTTATTTTATGAATTTTAAAGTCTTTGTTCTGTGCTTTTTTTCCCAAGCAATACCTGAATAAATACTATGGCTGCCCTAAAGACAGTTGCAATTTATTTGTCCTGAAAGATACTCTGAAGAAAATGCAGAAATTTTTTGGGCTGCCTGAAACAGGAGATCTGGATCAAAATACTATTGAGACAATGAAGAAACCCCGCTGTGGTAACCCTGATGTAGCAAATTACAACTTCTTTGCAAGAAAGCCAAAATGGGAAAAGAATCATATAACATACAGGTACAGACTGGTAATGGTGGGTTTTCTGTTCACATCTACCCATGGCACTTCCAAGAACTAAAGAAGGCACTTACAAATGCAGTAGCTGTTTAGAGGGTGAGACAACATTCCTTGAATTAGAACCCCCTGGTGTTTGCATAACTACCGAATGCTTTAACAAATACCTCTGTCATTTCAAATTGTAATATATCAAGAGGAGTCATCTCACCATCAACTTTCTGATTCGGGTTAAAACTAAAGAGATTCTGGGTTTACTCTTTGCTCTGCAGCAAGCATCCTAAGGGAGCTCGAGTAGGAGTATCTCACCTGCCCATCTGCTCCAGGAGGATCAAAGTATTTTTAGATTGCAGAGTCCGAATTCCTCTTCATTCTGCAGTCCTAAAAAGGAGATAATTAAGTAAATTTAAAAATCAAACAATTGTATTTCAGATACATACAAACATGAGTTGCAACAAACCTATTGCAATAAGTTTGGCATGTTCTAATTTCATCTTCTTCTGAAAAGCTGGGGACCAATACAGCTCTCATTGTGGTAAAAAATTCATTACTTTAGGTGGTCCATGAACAAACATTTACCACCAATGAGAAGAAACAGCAGATTTGTCCTAGCTGCTTGACTTAGTCTGCTGTTTCCTCACAAGTTGAGACTCAAAGCATCCCTTGGGTTGCAACTAACCTAATAAAGACTGAAAAAAACTGTGGCAACTCTCACAGCCCCTACTTGCTGATGTGCTTTCTCTGAATCTTCCTCATCCTCCCTAAGCACAAAGTAGTTTCCCTCACTATGCACAGGCTCAGCAGCAAAGGCTTGCAAACTTGTCTTTACATGGAATGTAGCAGGCACTAAGAAATCAAATTAAAATATATGAAGAAGAAGAAGAAGAAAGCAACACACTTAAAAAGTTTGTCCCTTTCTCAGGTCAGACCTACAGCTTTATCTTACATGCTTTTTCCTCCTATTTCCCCAGGTAGCTTATTGCCAATGTATCCCACACACAAGTAAAGGATGAGCATTCCACAGGGATTAAACAATATACAGATAGCAACACAGGTGAGAGAGAAGGGCTGCTCTTCTTATTATAGAGCAAAAAATTCCATACTTGAAACTTTCAGAATGTTACTGAACTCCTTTTCTGGTCCCAGAGCTGATGCAAAACCCAGAACATTTTGTGCAAGGCCCACTGCCATCCAGGCTTTACAGCCTCTGGATTTATAATTCTCTTCTTGTTGCTGAGTCAATTCCAAAAGAAAATAAACAGTAAGTGCCACATCTAAACACATCTCTGAGTCCAAGGGAGATGTTTAAATCTCATGTGCAGCAGTGTTGCCTCTTACCTGGTTTCACTGCTGAGACTCCTCAGTGTGTTGAGCAGTAAACAACTCACACAGGGAGGATGTTTGTGTGTTACTTAACTGTTGCTTTTACCTCCAAGGATTATAGGCTATACCCCGGATTTGGATCCTGAGACAGTGGATGATGCCTTTGCTCGGGCCTTTCAAGTCTGGAGTGATGTCACACCACTGAGATTTAACCGGATAAATGATGGAGAAGCAGACATTATGATAAATTTTGGCCGATGGGGTATATTTTTCTATTTTTACTTATGTTTTTGGTTTTGTTCCTTTCATTAATCCTCAGTTTAGAAAGATCCACCCTCAATAAGTAGCACCCATGAGCCTTTCTGGCAAACCTTGTCCTAGTTCACACTTGGCTCATCTAAATCACAAGCTAAGATCTAATTTCACTCAGACTTTTTCTTATACATGAGAGAGAGAGGTAGTATTTATACAATATCCTTACATTATATTTATCTTTCTGAAAGAAAATTGCTAGGGGCAACATTTTATTTTTAAATTTACAAATCAGAAATAGAACTAAGACATATTGGTACAGATCTTCAGATCGTGTGAGCTGGCTTCCTGCCACAGAAGAGAATGGAATGCCATCATACCATTTATTTATATCTCTGTATGTTGTTTTTCAGTGATAGTGGTGAGGGTTCTAACATATTAGAGCTTAAAAATGGATTGGTGACTTCCAATTTTGACTTCATAGCTGGTTTCCATTCCTTTAGCATGGCAGAAGCAAGCTTTCAACACATTCCTTGATCCTGAAGAATTTAAAAATATGGATCATAAGCTGAACTATGGTCTGAGTACAGCTGATGATGGGTGACTTGATTCATTTTCATTGAGCATGTCTTCTCAACTAATGTTGGTTTCCCCTGAAAGAATGTTTATGGCTTTTCAGTGTAAACATGGGGCATTTAACTTCTTCTGGACAGTCACAGAATTTTTAATACTAATGAAGATACTTGTGCAGCCAATTACTTGGGAGGTAGACTTTGGAAGTTAAGTGAATAGTTCAAAGAATAACTGAACTCTTTGTAAAAGCCTTCATTTCAAGCTGGTTTTCTTTGCTTTAGCTACTGATGAGTTGACCTCAAAAGCTGCAGAGATTCTGTACACTCAGGACTTCAGATCCTCATCCAGACTGGCTCGGTTTGCAAAAAAAAAAAAAAAAANAAAAGCAGAAGTGTTTCTGCTGGTTTTAGTACTTGCTGGCTTAGCCAGCTAAGAAACTGTGGGCAAAAAGCTCCTTCCACATTCAGTCATTCCTATCACTTTACTGCAGGTCAGATTTGCAAGGCTGAGACATCCACAAGGTTTCTTCATTTTTAACCTTTCTCTGAAGTAAAGGGTCTACTTTTAAATAAATGGGAGTACAGCACCTAATATATGTCAAAATCTTGTCCTTCACAACTGACACACTAGTCTCATGAAGGGAATTAACTGAACTAGTATTAGGAGTGACAACAGCCTGAAATCAGGGTAACAGAGAAGAGAATCAGGCCTGTGTATTTAGGGCTTCTGTTAAATGCCAAGACATCAGACCAAAAGACCAGAAATGATGCAACTGGAGATGCTGCAGCCAGCTTTGATGCACAGGTCTGTGTGGTGGGAGAGCTATGAATACCAGGGCTATGCCCGTGCCAACCTGCCTTACCCACAAGTGGTGTACTTCCAAGAAAAGCCTACAGTGTAGTAACAGGAGAGCTGCTTAACCTGCTGCTGCCCTGTGAGCTGCCTGAGGCTTGGAGTGCTTGAGATGAAGGAGGAATAGGCTCCTTCAGGGCTCAGAGGAGCAAGAGCAAGCTGGCTTTCCAGAGCTCACTGCTAGACACCCAGCCGTGCCTTCCTGCTAGGGTATCCTGCACAAAGGAAAGAGCACAGCAATCTGAGCTGCAGCAGAAAAGAGCAGCCTGCAAAGTGAAATTGGCCTTTACTTTCCAATCTCTGTGTTGGACAGTGATACAAACTACCTGAAAATATCCCTCATCTACAATATTTAAGTTACAACTCCTTATCAGCCTCCACTGAGAAATAGCACTGTGAATGCAGTCATAGATCTCATGTACAATACTTCACTGTTCTTCACAATTTTTGATTTCTTTCCACCATATTTACAAGATCTAAAATACCATGCTGTGATAACTGCAGTAGTGACACTTCATGTTCTTTGTAAGAACTGGCTGCTTCTCTTCTGGATCAGTCTTGCTAGCACAACCCAAACCAGTAAATTCACTCACTAAAGTATTCTGCTGCTGTCTTGAATGGGACAGTACACATGATAATTTAGGTACCGACTCTGCCTGAGGTAATTAGAACCTGCTCTTTTTTGTCTGCTTGCTCCTGCAGAACATGGTGATGGCTATCCCTTTGATGGCAAAGACGGTCTCCTGGCTCATGCCTTTGCACCAGGGCCAGGAATTGGAGGAGACTCCCATTTTGATGATGATGAATTGTGGACTCTTGGGGAGGGACAAGGTACCAGATTTTTTCATGTTTCAGAACCTATAGCCTGCTGGCTGTTCTATTTTAATGATACATTAAATGCTTTCCTTGACTGTCAATATCAGGAGGTGAAAATTCATTTATACAATTTAAAATTTCTGCTATTAAAAACATGCTATGGCAAAAGACTTATCTATGCATTAGTATATATTCCAGCACCAACAGCATATTCATAAGACTATATGTGACAAACTGAAATAAACCCCAGGATCTGGGTGTGTCTGTGTTTCCACCCTGTCCCCCTGTGCTACAGCAAACGTCACGCAAGACCCAGTGGAAATACCAAAGTGGTTTATGAGGCACAAGGCATGTTCAGCTCATGTTCAGCTGCTGCCCGGAACCTTTGAAACGATACTGAACATTTTAGACCATATTACTTAAGAAACTAAACTACTAAATGTATTAAGAGCCCATTTTTAACTTTGCTTTGCCATAGTAACAACAGATATATATTTTTCTGGGCTGATTCTAACACTTCACCATGAGTAATATCCATGTAATTATTTTAAAACTACCAGTTTATATTTCAGCTATGATCATCTTGCCAATAGAGAGACCAGCAGCATATTGAATTTCAAAGTGGAAATTCAGACCGCATTTCCGTATCAGTATCTTCCAGGAAAAGAAGATGTCCAAAAACTGTATTTTTTGTATCAGTCAGTGGCTAATTTCACCACTGCATTTGTTCTCCTTATAGTGGTCAGAGTAAAGTATGGAAATGCAGATGGTGAATATTGCAAATTTCCCTTCTGGTTCAATGGCAAGGAATACAACAGCTGCACAGATGCAGGACGCAGCGATGGATTCCTCTGGTGTTCCACAACCAAAGACTTTGATGCAGATGGGAAATATGGCTTTTGTCCCCATGAGTGTAAGTAGACCAATGTTTCTACTGGTTTTTTCCCGGCAGACTGTTCTCTCCTTCTTTGCTCATCCACTTAATCTTGTGCTTTTCCCACTTCCTTCCCTTTCAGATAAAGGAATGAATGTCTTTCAGAAATCATAACAGCACACCAGTATCTATAAAAAATTATTAGAAGTCCACAAAAACTAAGATTGTACTTAATTTCTTCCTTCTTGGAATATGAACAGAACTCTCTTTCACAAGAATTTTATTTCATATTTAGAAACACTCATTTGCAGATTAGACAAAGTGTATAATGTCTTCATGTAGCCATAACTTTTTAAAATTTTACACAAGGTTATCATTGTTATCTTTCAAAAGTATTTATGACAATATGTTTCCTGTTAAAACAACAGGAACACATATTTCTGTGCTTGAAAATCTTGATGAAACTTTACAGCATGAGGATACAACATTTCAGACAATTTATTGATATGTGTTAATTTCATCTCCTGAACATCACACAGCAAGAAACTTTTAGACAAGCAATTAAGTATAATTGCCTGTAGCCTACTGAGGTAATTTATCAGCAGTGAGAAGAGTAGAGAAGGTAAGGTGCTTTCAACCACTCATTCCACCTCCTGTTTGCTAGTTCCTGGCATGTATATTAACAGTCATTCCCAGTACTGAAGTATCCCACATTCATTTTTTTCTGTTTGTACATAACCGACTGTTAGCTTTGGGGAGTGTTTCATCACTCTTTTTACCTTTCATATCAAGCCCTGGGTCACGAAAACGCCTTCCTACTACTCCTGGGTCATAAGAAATAATAAGAGTTTTGAAAGAGAACAGACCAGAAAGCAATGGAGCTTTTTTCAGATTCGTGCTAATCCTGCTTGAAACAATAGTACCACACTTACTCATAATATTATGGCTCCATGTAGTCAGTACAAGGAAAGAGAATGCAGATTGCTGAAAGAAAATTAGTAATGCTTAAGCCTCAAGCTAACAAATCCTGTTCAGGGATTTGCCAGCCCAAGAGTGCACAAGTAGAGCAAAACATGTCCCAGCACATAAGTACTGTCACACATGTATTAATATGTGTATGTCTGAAAAGAAACACATTTTTCAAAAGTTTGCAGGTATGTGTACATAGAAAAAGTTTAAAACAGGATTCTCAGGAATCCTATTGTAGCCAAACAATAAATGGATTCCTGCTTGACAATTTTTGGATTTTTTCAAGCAAGACCATACAGTTTCAAATACAAGATTATATATTTTCTGCATCAAGATGGTGGTGGTTTCCAAAGACAATCTGTTGTAGAACATATCAGTCTTCTTGTCCTAATATGGTAAAGAGGTATCCTTTCATTTCCAAACCCCTAATCGCCTGTTGTAGATCACATTTAGAGCTGGGATCTACCCTGGTGACAGCTATTTATACATCTAGAGAGGATGAACAAGCAGGAGTATGAATTTACACACAGTACAATTAATTTTTTAAAAAGTTATTGTTAGTGGTATGACTTTCAGAATATTTACTTCAGTAAATGTGTGCACATTCACATAACTGCACAATCAATTTTTTGTGAAACTTTGCCATCTCCTTCATTTCCCACCTTTCCCCAAACCTCCTCTTTCTCAGGTTGATTCTTTCAGCCAGAAAAGAGAAAAATTTGGCTAATTTCTTTAAAATTCTGCAAGCACTCAGATACACTCAGAAAGAAACCCACATTACAGGCAGCTGGAGAAATGGAGATCCACATACCCTGACTGATACACCTTTGTAACATCCTAAAGTCATGCACGGCTGAAAATGTAAGCAGTGAAGCACTGTCAGGGAGACCTGGTTCTGAAAGTGAAGTTCCTGGAAATGCCAGTGTCAAGGTTTCTGAAATAGAACAGAAGGGTTTCAGCCTTTTGTTTCTGATGTAATTGTTTTGCAAGATCCATGAACAGCTATGCACAGATGTTTCTTATTAAATGCAGAGTGGCATTGTTCACTCATTATTCCAAGGCACCATTTGCTAAACCCCAGCTAATAAATTCAGATAGGGGAGGATTCACATCAGAGAGTCTGTGTTGGGGGCAACATTCCTGGTTGTTGGCCTTTGTATCTCTCATGTTTAACTCACTGAAGTTAGTTTCAATTCTTCTCATTGTAGAGCCACAGTGCATATATGGAAACATCTTCAATGCTATGGTGCTGCATCAGGCTTTTCTAAAGTTAATCCCAGATCTGTACCCCATTTGGTAGACTGATTGAACTATAGTTTGTCAAAGCAGAAAGCTATCTACCTACTACCCAAATCTTACACAGGTGTACTGAACTTCTCCTTTGCCATATGGGGTCAAGGGATCTTGACACCTCTCATTTCCAAACTCCACTGACACTACAGGCAGTTTAGGCTCCTAACTTTGGTCCTCCAATATCTAACAATCTGTTCTCTGCCTGCCTCCCTCACACTCATCACAGTTCCTACAGGCTGCTGCCCAACCTCTCTCCCAGGCAGAACCCTCCTGAAGCTGCAGCAACCTCCACCTTGAATTTGTGTCACAGGGCTTTTAGCAGCCTCCAGACTGAGGTTTCCTGACATCATAAGTGGTTGATTTTTCTAGGAAGAGCTAAAAGGGAAGTTCACATATTAGTAATGTCCAGTCTGAATCTGCTCTCACTTCAGTATATCTTCACCAGTTGCTAAATTGCTGAGCTTACCATGATGCAGAATAAGGCCCTTTAAGATCCTCTTACAAGTAAATTGGGCTTTTTGTTTTGGGGAAACTGCCCCAATCTTCAACTTTCATTTACATTAAAGTAATTTTATAGTAAAGAGGGGAGGGTTGAAAATTTAATAAACCACTGTTGTTACCATCATATGATGTAGCCTCCGGCAAACTGGAAAACTGCATTCTAACTGTGCCTCAGAAAGGCTGCATGCAAAGTAAGAGACTGGCTTTCCATATGGTTTTTGCAACTTAGCCACATATAAACCAATATAAAAAAGGCTATTAAAATGCAGAGTTTGCCAGACCTAGAGCTGGAAGCAGCTAATGGTGAGTCATCTAAACAACTCAGTTTAACTTTTCTCTCTGACTCTATCATTACTTTTTTAAAAAAATAAAGTCCTTCTCCAATCACAATCGCCACCGCCCTAGTTAATGCACCTTTCCTATCTTAGTACAGCATCTGAGACAAAAAACAACATTTGCAGCTTGCTCTTTTGGGGAAGCACAGTGTGTAGCAGACAGGACCCCATCCATGCCCAGGATGCAGAAGGATAGAATCACTTTCACAGGCAGAGCAGAAGTTCAGCAAACTTGTGTGTGTGAGCCAGGCCTGCAAAGCTCCAAGTCCTCTCATTAGTGGGACTGGAACTTCTGTAACTTACTGGTTCATGCCCCTGATGCTGTGGCCAATTACTGGTTTAAGTGTAAAAGGCAAAATGGACCATTTGTGTTGCAATACCCCATTGCCAGAACGCTTTCCCAATAACCCTTAAGCCAGAAGAGGTCTGGGGGGTTTATTCAGTGCTGCTCTAAAGAAGCACACACATAAACAATGCCTCTTCCCACTGAGTATCAGAACAAGCAAAGCCAAACCCCCTCAGATCCTACACAAACACTGAGGCTGTAATGGCTGTTTAGTCATGGAAAACAACAGCAAAGTTAGAACTAACCTGCCAAGCCTTCCCAGGTACACATTCGGGTTTTAACTGCAGCTTAACATTGGATGAGAGAGAGGGGAAAAGGTGCCCTTGGACACCTTCAAAAGGCCAAATCGTGCATGCTTTACACTGGGGGTTCAAACAGATAAGTCATTTGCAGTGCTGTTCTTAAAATTCCAAGGGAATTAGCATATGAATGCATGAAGGATCTTTTATCTCTGTTCAGGGCAAGGCCTAGAGCAGTTTGTCCTTTTCAGTTTCCTCTCACCAGTACATGGCACAGCACATTGTCCTGCCCACAGAGGATTCCCATTGACAGAGCAGCCAGGAGAAGACACAGCCGGATTCACAAGATGTCTGATACTTCAAGCCAGCTGCGTTTTCATGGAATTCAATTTGAACACACATTTTTACATATCAGCATGTGAGATTGTATCTGTCTTCCACTACATATTCCAGAAAGTTTAGTAAAATCCTAAAACCAATCCCAGAACTCAAGTCATTTTAATCTGAATAATTTTAATCCCTCATCCATTAGAAAGATTTCTTGTTCTCAGGGTTTAGCCATGGGGCCTTGCTTGTGAATATGGACAGACAATAAATACCCTTCATCCCTTCCCCTCCCACAGAAGATCAATACAAAACCTTCAGGAACACTGACTCAGCAAAGGACAGGAGAAGCCTCCAGTGTTCAGCTTTCTTGGACCAGTCATACTTGTTGTCTCCCGCTTCTCTACTGAGTGGCTGAGCAGGGATTCTCCAAAATGAGAAGCAAACACAGAGGAAGAACCAACAGATTATTATTCAATTTTACTGTACACCAGCATTTAGAGAAACTCTGCCCAGAGTCTGTCTTTCTAGCTAAAATCTCTGACAGAAGGTAAAGGAATCAGCACAGAGCTAAGGAATACAAGTGACTTGCTCAGAACCCTCTTTCTAAAATGCTGTTTTAAGAAGGAATATCAAGTCTGTGTCATTAGTTTGTGATCAATCAGCCATTCCCTTCTATACACTTGGGAAACTGTAACAGCCCTGGTCTCTCTTGCCAAGGCATGCCAATGCTGGTGTAAAACAGAAGTTCTGAGTGTGAAGTACCTCACACCTGATGGGTGTCCAATGTCTGTCCAGACTCAGGCACATTCCCATGATTCCTTGTTGATACTGAGCTTTGTGTATTGACATTTTCCTCTCTCGTTCTCCCTACAGCACTTTTTACAATGGGTGGCAATGGTGATGGGCAGCCATGCAAATTTCCCTTCAAATTCCAAGGCCAGTCCTATGACCAGTGCACAACAGAAGGCAGGACAGATGGATACCGGTGGTGTGGAACCACTGAAGACTACGACAGAGATAAGAAATACGGATTCTGCCCAGAGACTGGTACGAGGAATGTTGTTTGCATAACAAAATCCAATTGGTCATTGTCTTAACAAGTCTCCTTTGGCACACTTTCATCAGAGCAGAGCACACAACAGCTGATGAGTTAGACCCAATTTCAACAGAGGTGGCCAAGGATGTAACTGGAACAAGAGCAATCTGTTGGTGTGTCACAGCACAGGTTTGTCAGGAATACACAAATGGCATTGAACCTACAAATGCAGGGCTACCACTGCAGGACATTTACAATTTGTTAATGGCCCTGGAAGAGAAGTCTCATGAGACAGAAGAAAGTATGGATAATATTTTAGCTTAATACTTACCATGTACACTTGTAAAAAGAAATCCTGTTTAGTATGTTAAGCTTGTGTTAATAGATCTTTTCAGCAATTCAAAAGAACTAAGTGAAATGGTTTAGCCACAAAAAAAAGATTTCAGCTTTCTTCATACTTTTTTATACTTTCTAACTTGAGTTTTACTACATAAAGGAACAAAAATTAATTTATAGTGTTGAATAGCTTGGCAGGTGTTCATTTTTAGGTGTTCATTTTGTGACACTAGAGCCATAAGCATAGCGACGAAGTGAACCATGGCAGCTCTAGAATCTCTGGCTTTTAACAGAGCCCAGGGGAAGCTACATTCAAACCTACATGCATCCTGCTTTTTGATTTCTTGGGGTCTCTTGAAAATGGCCTAACCATTTGCAATACAGCTTTGCGTACTGGTATTTGGCTTTCTGTTACTTTTGATAGTCCTAGGTAACACAGTCGCTATCTCTGGAACTAAGAAATATGTTTAGTTTAAGCTTTCTTTTTTTCAGCATAAAAGGCTATTAATAAATAATAATGAATGAGAAATAAATACTAATAAATAATTAGGGATATAACCAGCTTTGCCTCTGTATTGCTGTCATGTACCTTCCCAGAAGACAGACCATCATTTGAAAGGAACTGTAATTGTCAAGTAGCAGTGTAAATGAATTTAAATGAGTTTTATATTCTTTTCATACTTTGTTCATGATACCTACTTTAAACTGTTATTTTAAATGCAGTTACATCTCTTCCGTCTAGAAATACTTGTACTTCCACATAAAAATGTTATTTCTTGTATATTACTGCCATATACTACATAGATGAGAACAGAGGAGAAAATTTCTCAAGCTTTTGCAAAAATACTGGTTAAAAAAAATGTTATTCCCATTTAATATACCCTTTTCTTCAGAAAATGTTTAAAATCACATGATTTTAAACTGTATCCTGCTGTCAGGGTGTATAAACGTTATCCTTCAGTGGGACACCCATCAGCCAGGGGGATATTCAACAGCTCTTTAACCCTTCTGACACTAACCCTACCTTCCACCTAAACACTTCAAAACACTTTAAAATAACACCAGGAATGAGCATTAAAAGATACTTGCTGGGCAATCACCTTCCACAAAACACTGTTAAACTGCTGCTTTCCCAGAGCTGTGAACATGAGTCCAGGGCTCCTTCTCCCTGCCACTAAAACTGTTGGCAAGTCCATTGCAATGGCAATGTGTAGACTTTTTTCCTTTTTAATTCTGTCAGACCATTTTCAAATATTACTTTTAATCTTACTCTTCATATTCCTGACAGGATTGCAGCATTTCTGCTTCCTTTCTTCTTTCAGTGTAGTTGGGAAGGCGCAAAAGGGATCCTCTTCTCACTGTGTTTTCCTGTCGTTTTTCACAGCCATGTCAACAGTTGGTGGGAATTCCGAGGGAGCTCCGTGTGTATTCCCCTTCATCTTCCTTGGGAACAAGTACGAGTCGTGCACGAGTGCAGGGCGCAACGACGGCAAGCTTTGGTGCGCCTCCACCAGCAGCTACGACGACGACCGCAAGTGGGGCTTTTGTCCAGATCAAGGTAATCCCTCTTGTCAGGCTGGCTGAGCAGTGCCCACACCATGGCAGCACATGTGCAATGATTTCACACTCATACTCATCACTCCTGTTGGTTACAGCACTTCTCCCCAGCCTGAAATCTGAGCAAAATCCCTATAGTGAAGCGTGAGACTACAGCTAGAGAGTCACACCCAGAGCTCGACTGAAATATTCAGATTTTCTAAAGCTATGGTGATGTAGGGTCCTTCCAAAATACAGAACTGGGAAATAAATTAATAAATAAATGGATGTTTTTCTCCCCACGAGATTTTTCTTCCAAGGCTAAAAGCCACAAGTACTATAGTATTTCACTAGTATGCTATAAATTATGCACTGATACAAATTAGGAAAAAACACTACATGTAAAAAATTAATACATATGTGACTGATATTGTGAAGGAAGAAAAATATATTTTAAAAGTGAGTGAGACAGTCTAAAATTTATTTGATGAATATCACTATTTAAAATTACTTTGGTTAATATTTGCCATATTTTAACATGGGCAAAATGCTTTTTACATATTTACAAATAAATGCTATATTTGGGGAGTTATTCTAGGATGAAAGAAACCTGCCAAATTTCAGAGACTGTTTGAGTATCATTGATAAAATATCATCCTATGATAAAAGGTTATTTCTAACCTAACAATATTTGGTACACCGGTACGGATTCAGAGTCTGTTCTCAGAGACACATATTTCCAGACCTGTTTATCACTTACAAGCCATTTCATGGTGAAGGAAGGTTTGATACCTAGATTCAAATTCTTCTGTACCTAAAAGGGATGTCCAATGTTATTTGCTACTCTTCCCTTTCTCACACAATTGTTAAGACTGTGCTCAGAGTCACTTGCATGGGAGACAGCAGCAAAGATCACCTACAAAGGAAAGTTTTAGAATTTCTGCAGTGAAATGTCATTACTGGCAATAGATGTGATGTTCACTATGGGAGGCTGTAAATATTAATCATTATTATTTATTGTCATAACCTGTGTTATTCAGTTTAAATGCAAGCAGCTAACACTGTCTTACTGTGTTATTCAGGGTACAGTCTCTTCTTGGTTGCTGCCCATGAATTTGGCCATGCCATGGGATTAGAGCACTCTGAGGACCCGGGAGCTCTCATGGCCCCTATCTACACCTACACCAAGAACTTCCGACTTTCTCAGGACGACATTAAAGGGATCCAGGAGCTATATGGTAAAGTCCTCCCCCATCAGCAGAACTTACCAGAAAATCAGGCAGCACAGGTTGAAATCTGGGACTCAGAATTTGCAGTAAATCACAAATGGCACAATCCCACCACTGCCAGGAACATCCTCTACTCCTTTCCTCCTGCTTTCTTCATATTACCAGGCCTCCTACTCCAATCAAATATCGCAGCTTACGGATGACGGCTCACTAAATTTACTGAATGAAAAGGAGCATCAAAACATCCCATAAACAAAATTATAGATGAAAATTTCTAGTGCCTTTACTGGGACAATGAAATGCCATGTTTGTCTCTAGTTTGGAATACCTGATGTGGGTGGGTTTGGACGTTACTTTCTGCAACACTCTGAGCTTCCCAGATTGCAACCCTCAGCAAGAGGGGAAGGACGTTGTTTCCTGTGTCCCAGCTTGGAAACAGCTCACATTGCCTTCTCACAATTCAAGCTGTACTATCATGATAACATTTGCAGAAACTGTGTGGGAGCTGAAACTTCAACGTAAATGAATTAGGCAGTCTCCTAGAGAAAAAGTGGATTTAAGTATTTTTATGTAGCTACATCTTTAACATTTGTTATTTTCTCCACAGATTGTCTTAGTAAAATCCATAAGTACTATCATGATTAAGATTCCTTTCATGCATACATCTTCTACCTTGCAGAGGCACCAGTACATACAGTCAATTAAGCAATCATTCCCATATTCCATTTCTCTTTCTGTGCTTTTCACTTGTCTACTGAGAGATCTTTTTAACTGTGACTATATCTACAGTATTCCACGCCTCAGAAATTTTAATAAGAATATGCCAAAAATATTATCACACAAGACAAAAATCTGATTTGAATCTTCATTATTCCTTGTTCTTAGCTACTTTAATTAAGAATGAGAATTGAGACATGGTCAAGATTAAGTGAGTTTTCTGAGCCCATACTGTGTATCTTTGATAAGAGTTCAGAACTTAAACCCAGTTGTCTTAAAGCATGCTTCAAGATCCAAGACGAAACTATCTTTCTTCCTCTTTTTAACTGATATAACCCTTTACAAACTGCTTTCTATATAAAACAAGTATTCAAAAAAACCTTCTTTTCTCACTTTATTATTATCACAAATCAGCTACAATCCATTTTTTTTTCTCATACAATAAAGTAACCCAATGTCTGAGAAAAAGAGGCAAATGCCTCAAGACAAGCAGCAGTCAAATAATAATACCAAATAAAATAAACCAGATGGCAAATTCTGTGTTCTGAAAAGCACATTTTGATTCTCAGTGAGGGCAGAAAGATCATACAAATGGCTCAAAATGCATCTTTGTAACTTGCCAAATATTGGCACTTCTTTAAAAAAGAGAAATCCACTTTGACGTCTTTCTCAGCAGAGCTGCACATAATTCTGAGTACAAGGAATTTGAAATCTTTATCTTCTTCTTAGAAGCCAGCAAAATAAAAATTGTAATGTTCACTTCTGAACCCAGTATAGTCACATCTAATTATCTCTCATGTTAAACAGGCAGCTCAGCCCAGACAGACACACACAGACACCATGTCTCAAATGAGGCCACACAGAGGATTAAGGCAGGGGTGGAAGTCAAGGCTTCTTCAGCTGTGCTCAAGATGCTTCATCTGAAAAGATTTTATCATCAGTTTTTCCTCCTTCAAGAACTCACTCCAAATGATTACCCTTTTAGAAACCATGGCAGCTCTTGTTCTCCATGTAACCTGTGCAGCCATAGCCCTTCATTTCAGTGTAACAGAATATCTCTGTTCACCATCACAGAGGTGTCACCTGATGTCGGACCAGGGCCAGGGCCAGGACCAGGCCCACAACCAACCCTTGGACCTGTCACTCCAGAGCTCTGCAAGCATGACATTGTATTCGATGGAGTCGCACAAATTAGAGGAGAAACGTTTTTCTTCAAAGATAGGTAAGTGAGATAAATTGCTTACCAAGAGAGCCTCAAGGGAAGGAATCTGTGAGACCTATTCATCTAAATCTAGAAATGTATTATCCGGCACAACACCCATGCTTTGTTTTGTGTGTTCAGAGATGGGAAATTGTCCTAATCAACTCCTAAGGGAAATGGAAATGGTTTAATTCAGGTTGAGTCCCAAGTCATTAAATAACAGCATTATGTGACTCATGGCTGCTGTAATGACACATCAAGGATACTGGTGATTGGGATTGGCTACATGTGTGCAAAGCCTCCAAGACAGAAGGCACCAAAGGCATTTTTGCTGCAAAAGCAGAGACATTCCTTATAAAATGAGGTGGCTGCTCAGCTGCAGCTCGCACTGCCCTTGCCAGAGCCTGTATTACCCAGTTACCCAGCAATGAAGAGCATCTCCTAAGGAGTATGGAACTTGGCAGCACCATTGTGAGAGACACTAAAGCTTCTTTCTTCCCTGTTATAAATCAGTGCCAAATTTGGAATCATTTATCCTCAGCTACCCTGAACATTCTCCCAATGCCACTGAAGATCTGGGTCCACACACATTCAATGAGCATGCCTAAATCAAGAACTGTTTCCTGTCATATAGAAACATATACAAGCATCTCAAGCTAAGGGAAGTATTGCAACTCACCTATTCATTGCTCCTTGCCAGCTGTCAGCTGAAATTTACAAGGAAACAGGAATTAACAAACAAGGAATATTCTTCCCTTGGCCACCAAATGGCCTCATATTACCCACAGATCAGCCTCACACAAAGCCTCACAGGGCTGGCCCCACAACCCACACCAAGTTTGCCAAAAACAGCGCCTACTTTCCCAATTTAGTCATCAGAGTGCTGAAGTATTCACCCGAGCTCAGCACCTTCAAAGGAAAAACATTCTCCCAGCAGTAAAACCCCTACCAAGTTCCACACCATACCCAGCTACTGCTCCTCTTCAGCTCATTCATGGCCTTGGTTTTCAGCCAAACCTCCACCTTGCTTCTGTTCTTGCAAACTGGTAGTCACACAAAGGAACAGTGTAAAAGCTACTCCTAAACCAGCAGAGTGATCCAATATTCTATATAATCTCAACAAAGTAGAAGTATTTTGCATTTAGATACAGTTGGTCTAAGAACTATGCAAATAGCAAAACAATCTGTTCAGATGGCTCAGCCTTTATCAAGCATGCAGCAAAAGCAGACAACTGTTGGATTGTATTGCTCTGGAATGGCTTTGCCTGTCAGTCTTGCAGCTTTCCAAGTATCAGGCAAACAGCATGGTGACTCACTTTTGGAATTCAAGAAACAACTGTCTGTCATGGGTCGTGTGACTTTTATGATTCATGAAAATTACCATAGAATCCAACTGTCACATGGCAAAGAGAGTAAATAGCAAAAAGGAGGTCAGATATGATTAATCCTTTCAAAAAAAAAAGTATTTTCCCTCCCCGCCTCAAATCGAGGGAAGGAAATTACCAGGAAAAGGGAATTACTGAAGGTGCTCTTAGCCAGAGAGAACAGTAAAGCTTTTCTATTGGGCACAGAATGCCCAAGAACAGCATTTCCACAGATGGTTTTATTCTGAGAGGGAAAAAAAGTCTACATTTTGAAATTTATCAGGACACAAAAAAAGACCCACTTTCAATAACTGCATATAAAAATAATCACCGTCATCAACATCACTGCAAATACAGAATATGTTAAAATATGATGTAAAATACCTACTGTAACTAAATTATTAAATCTCTCTATAAATGTAATATTAAGATTTAATATGGATGAGTTACAATATGTTATTGTGTTCAAACTGAAATGAGAAAGCCAAATAATTAATTTCACCATTTCCTCAGTAACGTGTAGAAATACCTCCAACCCAATTCAAAAACAAATTAAAATTCAGCTTTGACAAAGTTTCCCTTTCCAAAAGAAAACCTCACCAATTTAACAAGTCCCTTGAAATGTGTGGTTTATTAAAAACCTGGTGTTAAGTCTCCGTTGGCCCTGGAAAGTTTGAAATTCATACAGATAGCAATTAGTGGAGCTGATTCAGCCATAAATCAGCTCCAAACTTGACTGAGAATTCTGTAACTTGGTTTTTTAAAGGGACCACTTGTATGAATGCTGTGTTATAAAGATTTTGTATGTGAATTTCTGTTCCATATCATATTGGATCTGCTTTTCTGGCTAAAAAGAGATGCATGAAACTAACGGTATTACGTATTACAGCATGTCATATGTGTTTTAACACTTTTGAGAGGAGTAATTAGCCAAATGGCTCATCCTTTGCCTCTTTTTTGTAAATGAAAACAATAAGCCATGCTCAGAGATATTTTTGCACATGTTAAAAATATGTCTATGTATGCAAAACAAGGATTGGATGACATATTACTATCTTCATTATTGATAAAAATATAGTAATTTGTAAAATTAATTTAGGACTGCTCCTCCAAGTTTTAGGCAAAAAAACATACAGTTTAAGATCCTGAGCTTCTCAAAGGTATAATTATTCTAGGCAGGAATGGGTAATGACAATTTATACTCTGCAAAAAAATAAAATGCCAGTAGCACCTTGAGCTTCAGAAACATGTTAAAGGTAAAAGCAGTGTGACCTCAGAATTTAACGACCATAATTTGGTGCAAGAGTGATTCCACCAGCCCACTGATTTTTCATTTTATGACCATGTCAAAACTTTTGTTCTGTTGGGGAAAAAAGTTCTTCATTCTATGGAGGATGAAATAGCTGTGCCATTTTTAATACCAAAAGCCCTCAACACAAAGCTCTGCCATTTAAAGATAATTAGAGCTTTTTAAAGCTTAAATCAAATGATCATTCTACTTACACATAAAATAGCCAATAAATTACCCTTTGCCTTTCTCTAATGAACGTTTTTAGTGCTAGCAGTTGCTTTTACAGCCAAACTCACTTCCAAGCACTATGATATACTGCTATTAAATTTGAACTTTTAGTCAGTACAATAGTAATTGCAAAAGCAGGTCATGGAATACAAAACTCTGCTTTTGTCAAAAGCTCATCCATCTGCTCCACACACAGCAGCAGGAGGGCTCTAACAGTTTAAATGCTGTGTAAATTAGTTTATCTGTATGTTCAAAGCATTCTATTTGCATACTCAAAGCATAGGATAAATTTTGCCCTGATGCAAAAAAGCAAGAGGAAGCAATCCCCATGGCAATTTCACCTGCAGTCCAGCATGCAGCTTATGGTGCAGCTCCTCTAGCAACAAGCCCCCAAAGAAATGAGTTTGCTTTTCAGTCAGTGAGGAGAGTTCAAGTGTGTGCTGCTGCTAACGCCTGTGTGCGCATGTGCGTTTGTGTGCGTGCTCACGTGGCCTGTGCCAGAAGTGATGAGAAACAGATGTGCTGCTGAATTAGTTCATTGTAAACCTTGTACAATTTTCTGTTCTGCTCAGATTCATGTGGAGGACTATAAACCCCAGAGGAAAACCCACGGGTCCTCTTCTTGTTGCTACGTTCTGGCCTGATCTGCCAGAGAAAATTGATGCTGTCTATGAGGCCCCTCAGGACGAGAAGGCTGTATTTTTCTCAGGTATTTGTTTTAAAGGAAATATTTTTTTACAGGTATGGGTTTTAAGTTTCAAAATGTAAGCAGCCATTTGCATAATGTTGCATTCAAGCACATTTTCCTCCGAGTTGTGCCTGGGACAAGGAACAGCCTGCCTAAGAGCCAGCAGAGCTGACAGGTAGGGAGACAGATCTCCCCATTCCCACACTGAGGATTTTAGGACAAAGCCTGGATCCCAAAGACTCAAAACAGCATTCAGCCTCCAGTACAACAAAAGCAGAACTATAAGCACCTAGCAAGAGACATTCAACAATAAGCAAAACCAAACAAGAATCATTCTTTAAAATGCAAAACAAAAACAGTGGGAGCTCTCTTTCCTCAGTCACTGCTCTGTTTTTCTTGTTTCCTTCCATTTTAAGGTATTATCTAAACACGTGTTGCTTGAGAAGACTACATTTTATTTTTTCTCCTCATGTCTCTCCTTGTCTGCTTCTCTTTTGCCAAAGACTGACTCCCACTTTGGCTTCCAAGCACCTTCCTTGGTGGCTCACCAGGCAGAGGATACAGGTGGCCATGCAAGCTGCCTCCATGGGAGAGGAGGAGGACAGGAAACTCTGCTCTGTCTGTCACATATGGTTCAGCTGGAGTGGCCAAATGAGCAGAGCTGTGAGACTGTTTTCAACATGAAGAACTGAGCCAGCAAAACCTAGGCTCCAGTATCTACTAAAAACATGACTAAACATCTCCAGTCATGTAAAAACCATATGGCAAAAGCTGCTGTACATTTTCTGTACTGGAGAGAAAAAAGTAATGATAGACTATTACACATGGTTCAGAAGCCATTTGCTTTAGTTTACATGGATGGGGTAAAAAAAATAAACTAAAAATAAGTCAGGCAAACCAAAAAACACTTCAAATATTGCATATATTATATATAATCCTATCACATCTAAACCTCTCCTTCTCTTTACAAATTCCAGGAAAATGTAGCTAACCTGCTTTTTTAAAAAAATAAATAAGAACTATCAAAAAACAAAGATTGGTTTGAAAATAACACAACTGTCTTAAAATACTTACTAGTTAGTCCTACCTTTCCCTCTTAGTCCCTTTTATTTTCTCCTGAATAGTGAATCAATAACTTCCAAGAATCTCAAATGCTACACTTCACACTTTTCTCACATTAACACTTGACTTACTTATTTTCCCGCTAGCATAGAATCAAAGAAATGTCCTTTCATGAAAAAATCTTTCCATGGCTTTCAGAGAATCCAGTGAGACTATTTACTAAGCAAATTATAATTCCATGTAAAGAACATAGAACACTAGTACATATCTGGAGAGACATTAGATAACATTGTGTGACAAAAGACAACAGGAACTCTGAGCAAAAACTTCCTATTAATAACTCAATAAAATTGGTCAACAAAACAAACAAAGGGCGAAAATGAGCTGCTGCATTTCAACATCAGGTGTCCCTGCCTGGTTTCAGACAATTTTCACCATACAGGAAAATTTCCTGTTTAAACTACTTGTCTTAGTATATAACCCCAATGTACCAAGACAGTGTCTGCCTCAAAAGTGCATCAGCTAAGAAGGAAGGAAGCAAGAGCAAAGAGAGAATGTCTTTTTCTGAGGCAAGGAGCACTTCAATAGCAAAAGCAGTGGTAATCACAGTCTACCTGGATTGTAATCATAGATGGTCAAGTACTAGAAAGACTAGTGGTACAGCTAGCACAATAAAAAGTCACATGGCAAAGCAAAAAAAGAAGAAATACCCTTTGGTTAGTGATTATTAAACGGTTTTTATTTGCTTTTTTTTCTCCCCTACTTAGGAAACGAATACTGGGTTTATTCAGCCAGCAACTTGGACAGGGGGTATCCAAAGAAACTCAGCAGCCTGGGACTGCCCCCTGATGTGCAGCGTGTCGATGCAGCTTTTAACTGGGGCAGAAATAAGAGGACGTACATTTTTGCTGGAGACAGATACTGGAAGTAAGAGTGGTGCATTGAGTGGTGCTGGGATGCTGTTAGCTGAGCTGTCTCTGGGACTGAATGCACCCTGAGCTTCAGGAGGCAGGGACCAAACATAAGGCACATCCTCTGGGAATACAGAACAAGGGCTGCCAGGACAGTGCTGACAGCAGGAACCTGCTTCAGTACAGCAACAGGAAACTGGCACATATTTGAGAAAAAAAAACAGCCTCAAAAACAGCAATGGAGGAGGGTATCTGGGAGTGTCTGTCAGGCTGCCCACCACTGATAACTCATCCCTATGGCCCCATGTACCAGCAACTGCCCCACATCAGTCCCTGGCTCTTAAGAGGGACAAGTTGTCCTTACTGTCAGCTCACAAATGCTAGGAGAAAACTCTGTAAGGAATTCCTTAAAAATACACTGAGCTCAAATCACTTGAATCCAAAGACTGACCAGATTGCCTAAGAAATTCTATCACTAAGCCATCAGGTTTAGAGGCATTTGATTTGAAGGAAACAGCAGTGTGACTACCAAAACATGCTGGGGATGACTGTAAACCCTTTTACTATCATCACTTACACCTTTGCTCTACTAATATAGTTGGCTCTGAGGAACTCTGAACAAACCACAAGTGTATCTGTAAGTACTTTGAGAAAAATCTTAGCTTCAATTCATTTTGACAGTCTTTCAATCCTTTTCATGTTTCCAGTGAAACTCAGGTGACCTGCTACCATGCTCTTATCTTATCATCTTAGATTAAGAAAGAATGTCCTTAAAATGTCTCAAGGCTATTTCTGTGGTAGAAATAAATATCCTACATTACACCTGAAGAGTCTAGTAATTGTATAATTGTATTTAATAGCATTTCATTACCATAATTGCCAGGAAGATCTGGCACGAAAAACCGTCTTAAAAAGCAGAGGAGGAACTTTGTGAGTTATCTCTGTGCTATCAAAATGGCATCAGAACGAAACAGAGGCCCTGACTCCTGCAGTCACTGTCAGAGGCCTGTTCTAGGAACAGGACTTCTCTTCAGGAATGCAGACATTACACAACAGGCTGAAAGTGGACCCGTTCATTAACTGACAGTTTAGAGGAAAGTTAAACGTCAGAAATAACCACCAGAAATCTAAAAGATTTACAACCTTCAAGGGTTCATTCTGAGAGATGTTCTTTATAGGATTTCAAAGATATCTCAGTATAATTGAGTCCATTTTATGTGAAGAATAATTTCACGTTATGATTAAACTGAATTATTTCCTTTATTTTATCCTAATGGCTGAGGATTCCTGTAAGTAAATAAAATACTCTTTCCATACACTAGATCATCATTTTCAATTACCTTAAGGACAGTAATTTTCATTATCTAAAAAAAAAAAAAAAAAACCAATTAAAAACTTAAAGAATGTTATTCATTCTTTAATGTCATATTGTAGAGACCATTCAAACACTTACAAGTAGTTCTAATATAGCCATTTGCAACACTTCAGACTCCTAGTAAAACACAGAGACTATGAGTTAAAAAGCTGCTGATCTCCTCTGTAGCAACTATTGTTTTGATTAACTGTACTGCAGGGCCTCCAAGTAATTCATCACTCCAATCACAGACAGTATTTCTATTGAAGTACCTTATCAAGTGCAGTCACTGCAGAATGCATAATTTATTGTTAAGGAAACAAAATAGGATTAAGTGATTTCTATCTGTGTAAAGAAGAAAGCAAGCAGTTGAAAAATATTTCAGAAAAAAATGCATCTCTGTTGAACAGACATAACTCTTAAGTATGTGGCTGTTACATTTTATACAAGGACTCTGTCAATGAAATCAAAATAGTTACATACCGTAGTCCTTCCTGTGTCATTATCACACTTACTTTAAATGGATTTTTTGGACGCCTTCTCTCTCCTTCATTCCAGCCACAAGCTATTTTAGTGTTATTATAACAAGACTGTTGAGCATAGCAAAGTTTTGTGAGGGAGGGGAAAAGGAGCTGGCTCAGATTCCACAGCTGAATTTTAAAGCTATCCAGCAAGGCATTAGATTTTCTTTAAATAGCTCAGGGAAAAAAAAAAAAAAAGTAAGGAATTTAAATGAATAATTTCAATTCATTTTGACCAACCTACTTCTCATTAGTACTGGTGTAACTTTGGATATAATCCAAGTAGTTCCATAGAGCAATGAGGGAAAAGTAACTAGAGATACCTACAGATATGGATAAATAGAATTTGGGAATATAAATGGTTTTCTGCCTCCAGTACTGTCAAAGACCACCTCTCTGAAGTCTCCTGCTCCTGAAGAGGTGCTTGAGCCCCTGAAGGGTCCTTGAGGCCTCCCATGCTGTACTTGAAGCATGGTTCAAACTGTAGTGCACATCCCTGTGCTCAGGACACCTCCACACCTCCTGCTCAGCACCAATTCCCATCCAAATTACATTTCTGGAAAGAACTTTCCTTACAAAGTGTATTTTCAATTCAGCATTGCGTTTTTGAAGGAAAGATGTAAAATTTCAAGAGGTTTTAAAGGAATTAGCAATAATTATAATGAAATAGAAACCATGTCACAATCTCAGTTATTATATTTCTGTTTGTTTTATATAGTCACATTTGCTGAGGATACTCTGAAAAATTATACTACAACTTACTATTAAATGCAGATTTGTAATGTAGAGATATCATTTTCTTCAGGTACAATGAAGAAAAGAAGAAAATGGAGCTTGCATCCCCTAAATTCATTGCTGACTCTTGGAATGGTGTTCCAGATAACCTCGATGCTGTCCTGGGCCTTGGGGACAGTGGTAAGCTGTAATTCTGATTTAAGTCACTAACAAACTCTCTTATTTGTTTGCTTCAAAACTTACTGGAGACTTTAATTTCTTTGTGTCCATGAGTAGGAGCCAAATGTAGCTACTCAGCTCCTGATGCACAGGATGTCCTAACACCAGGATGCATGACCCAGCCAGTCCCTGTGGCTTGGACATTTCCCAGCTCCTGATACTCCCCAGGTTCCCCCACACCAGCACAGAGTCCCAGCACCATTTCAGCACCACCCTGCCCCAGCACAATCAGAACTCAAGTATGACAGTCTCCCTGATCACAGACATGAATGGGTTTTATGTTGCAATCTTTCTTAATTTCCTATCCACTCCAGCTGAGATCCTGGCCCATGGTTTTAAGGGACCTTAAATTTTGCACAGATATGCACGGAAGTCTGAAAGCAACACTGCTGTCACATGAGTCTTGACTCAGTCACATTTTCAACATCTATTTTGCCAGCAAACATTTCATCCCAGAAAATTCTGGCTCACAAAGTAGTAACATTATTAAGGCTCCATTTAACAAGAGCTCTCTTCTAGGATGGGAATTTTAATGTAGTTTTAAAACATATATTTTTTATAATACAAATACATATTAATATTTTGGGAAGTAAGTCAGTCAGTTCATTAAGCTTCATGAAATCACATAGACAAAAAATCTTTGATCAAGAATTGTGTGCTCCATAATCTGAGCATGTTTATTTATTTATTTTAACAGGATATACCTACTTTTTCAAAGATCAGTACTATCTACAAATGGAAGACAAGAGTTTGAAGATTGTTAAAATTGGCAAGATAAGCTCTGACTGGTTGGGTTGCTGAACCATATGAGATATCAATAACCAAATATTTACTTCTTTGTTATATGCCTTATCTGTAATTAGAAATAGATCTGAATGCTAATTAATGGACCAGTCTGGTACTGGCACCAAAACACTAAGTACCAGTACTGTACACATCAGATAATTTAAGAGTGTTTGCCTCCTCAGTATACAAAAGATGTTTACGTAGGTATTGTGGTACAATTGTTCCGTTGTCATGCTAGTCAGAGTAGTGCTATGAACAGAACAGCCATCATCCTTTATTCCTTTGGTGCTTAAACAAAGCCTTGGACCCTATGGAGACTGGATCATGCCCCTTTGTTACTCACATACAGATAGGTTCAAGTGAGATGTACCAGCAGTGCACTTTGATTTTATTTTTTTAATACAACTCTGTTATAAATGGATGGTTTGTCTTGATGTTTTTCACCCTCTTATGAGTTTGATCATTACTTCCATTTATTTACATAATAATACAGAAAGACTGTCAAAGGCACAGGTTGCCTCAGGACCTGCTTTGTGTTGATGCATGATAGAATCATGGCAAAAAAACTGTGTTAAAGTATTGTTTTAAAGTACTTTTTATTTTAATACCTTAGTTAAATTTAGCAATTTGCTTCATGCACTTTGTTACTACTATATAACTTGTTTATATGGATGGAAACGACTCAGATTTTTGAAGACAATGCATTATACATAAAAGTCAAGTATTGTTTAAGGTGTTTTATTTTTCTGTTCTTTATAATATTGGGGGGGTTGTTCAATTAGGCTTTTTGCTTATGCATTGGGCAAAAGAAAATGTTCTTTTCACAATCTGATAGAATGTTTCTCATAAAAAAATAAACCAGAAAAGAATGTCCCACACATAAAGTGCCAACAATAGCAATAAAATCAAATTACACTGTCAACACTACTCATGGCCAGGCTCCCTTGTATCGCTTGAAATTATAAGTTCAGTAGCATGTTTCAGTGCAGTATCTGTCAAAGGCAAAAACATTACCCTAGTATATAAGCACACAGGGAGTTTCTTTAGAAACCCAGGTTATTTTCTCCATTGGTTCCAAGGTGCAACTGCAGCAGTTTAATTAAAGAGAGGATGTGGCCCCATGTCTGCGCAAAGCCCGCTACTCTCCCTGAGCAGGTTACGCTCTTGTCTCTCATCACACTCTAGCACAGGCTACCTCTCCCCAGCCCAGGCAGGAAGAGAGGGTGCATGTATCCTATAGAGATGGAAGCTTGAGAAACAGAGATGTAAACTCTTATCCTGCCCATGAGATCAGACATCATCTGGTCAAAGATCTTATCCAGCTCCATGCACATGAAACGTTTCAAAATCCACTACGGACCGCATCAGGCAAGGGGTCAAGCTAGGTCCTTCTAAAAATATCTCTCAGTCTATGATTCACAGAACTGACCAGTAACTAATACCTGAGCCCATGATCCCCTGGTTTCTTCTCACGTGCTCTACAACTTCATGTTTGTTTATACTCAGTGCTTTCCTGTTCTAAGCAGAGGTCTCTTTACCATGATATTCTGAAAAGATACTTCTTCTAAAATGGCTGCATTTGCCAAATCATCTTTTAATTGCACCCATCCAGATATAACTCCAGTTTAAGAAGCTGTCAATTACTATAGACAATCCTCACTCAAATGAGCCAGCACTATTTTTGTTTATGCCAAAAGAAAAGAAGGCTTATCTCCTCCTCAGAATACTCATCTCATTAGAAATCATTAATCACCTCCATAATTAGTCTTGCACAAGAGCCAACAAAATAAAGCACAAAACAAAGTTGCTCTAATTGCAAAATGTCAGTGTTGCAGTTTTTACAAACACCTGGCAACCCTCCATGATAGCAGGATCTATTTCAGGGATGTATGATCTGTCCTGATCATAAACATCTTCCTGCACTAGTGCTGAAAATATTCTCTAGCTTTAATGACTGCCAGGCATTCCTTTTGAGCACTGCAATAGTTTAAGCTCTGTTTTAAGAATCCTCAATAACCATCCCCTGAAGATTTTTTACGTTCTTATGTCAATAGTGCCCCAATGTGCCTACTCTAGCATCTGTATTTAATATGGAAGGGGTTTCAAACAGAGATATAGTAGAACATTTGCAATGGGACTCCCAGCTCTGAACTTGCTAAATCACATTTCGACTGATTACTGAAATAGTTTCCTTTATCAAGACAACTTACGCGTGTTTTGCAACATTGGCAAATCTACCATCTTACATTCTGTAGAAATAGCACCATAATCCTACAAAACTCTGCACATCTGGTGGGTGTAAGGAGTTCTGCTCAGCTTCTCCTTTTGTTCTTGCCTATGTAAACCCATTCTCCAGTGACTAAATCACTGGCAGAAAACCAGAAATAAATTTTCTATCCTTAACCAAATGAACACTTCTTTGGGCTCAATGTCAGGCTGGCGACTTTAAGATTAACACAGGTCATTTATAAACACATCTGTTTGTGTTCATCAACTGTAACGTTTGCCAGGTTATCACTTACGTATGTCAGACAAGCTGGGGGAGCAGACTGACCTTCTCATTAGCCTTTCACATCTGACCTGGGAAACACTAAGGCACAAAATGTGTCCTGAAAAAGTCTTTGGGTTTAATTCCTCTTATCAAGAGCCACTTTTAAAACCTCCGCCTTCTTTCCTGTTTGTAATGAGTTAACCATGAAATGGAAAGTCCTAACATGAGAAGCTCTGCAGCTCAGCCTGTACCCAACCATGTCCCATGCAAATCCATCCCACTGGCTTCCCTGTTTAACTCCAGGTCTGTCCGAACACTATGGACTTTTTTCATGATCCCTAGACCTTGGCTGAACCAGATTACCCTTCCCAAGCCTCTTTTTTCACCTCTCTTGTGCACTTTGAGACTATGCCCTTGTCAAGGAGGACACCTCCCTTGCCTTTCCCGCCCTCAACGTGTTTCTCTGGAGACATTTTCAGAACAGAACCAAATTTTTACCTATCTTTTTTAAAAAGGAAGAAACAAAGGCAAAAAGCATAAGTGTTTACCTCAAAGCCATACAATGTCCAGCACAAACATGTCTGGAACTTGTTCTCCTTCTGGAGTTTTATTAAATTGAAGCTGGGTTCACTTAGAACTTTTTGGTGTCAGGGTAGAGTTGCACATGTTGCACCGGACCTTGTTGCAAGATGGAGAGAGTTCAGATACTCTTGCTCCTTGAGCTGAAGGAAATCTTCTACCAGTTAAGAGCAGGATGGGCTGCAGGCCTCCAGCAGGGCAGCTCCAGTCAAGGAGGGCAAAGAGCAGTGGTTTAGCAACTGCTCCATTACAATGCATAAAAAGCAGCCAAGGCTATAATGAAATGCCACAGCTTAAACACTCAATAGACAGAGCAGCCTGAACTGTGAATCATGCTTAACAGTTTGTGTCTCACTAACACTTTGTATTTGCTAAAAATACATTTTCTTCCTGCTACTATGTTTGATTTGACAAAGCAGCAGTTACCCATAAGCTTTAGCAGTTGACTGTAACTGTGCTGTTCTTAAAATCAGGAGGAAGTAGGCCCTTTGGGTCCATTTTGGACAAATTATTTCTGTTTACAAACTCAACATGCATGTTTTTAACAGCAAATACTAAGTGAATGAACATACTTCTGCTTTTGGGAGAGCTGAAATCAGCAAACAAGCAGGCATTGAGTTCTGTGGAATAATAGGGATGGGTACATGCAAGGGGAAACACTGGTTCCAGACCGGTTATGCAAAACTATCAGAAGTATTAAGGTGTTTCCAGGTAGGAAACTGTAGTAAGAACAAAAACAAAGTCCTCAAAACAACAAGCAAGCCAACAACTATGTCTTCAGATCAAGAATCCTTGCCTTTTCCGAGAATATCCTTCATCAGACACAATAACCCTGATGTTTTTTGGAAAAACAAATTCCTGGCCTGGACCAAGTAGAATGGATGAAGTGAACCAATAGTCTCTTCTAGTCTTGAACTGCCTTAGGCCATGAAATCACTTTCCATAATTTAAAAAGCATATATAATATTTTTTATAAATTATATATTAAATATATGGCTGCATGCATACATGCATATGCACACACAAAGAAATAGCTCATGGCTATATTAGAATATTTTATTTAATATAGATGTCAGAATAGAATATTTGGTTTGAAGAGACCTATGACAATCATCTAGTCCAACAGTCTGAAAGCTAATTCACTACTTGCTTAGCACATAACATCAGTTCTTCCCTTCTCCAGAAAATATATCACAGTCTGAGCAAAGAACAACACAGCAAGATAAAGTACAAGTGTTCAGCCTGCATGGGTGTTCTTCCCTGCTAGCACTACTGGAGATAACAGCCAAGAAATCCAAGATAATCAGTATTTCCTTTGTTTCATTGCTCAAACACTTTCTCCACAGCTACAATACCTGCAAGAGAGGCCACACCAGGACTTGCAGGTTGGTCAGCCTAACCAGCACTGGGAAGGCTGTATCCACGCTGCCTGCTTATGTCATCACTGGATCATTCTTTCACCTCATTTTACAAATCCCCAAATTCCTGGGAGGCTTCTAAAGTTCAGCTTCAGCCAGATTCACCATATCCATGCTCAGAATCTTCCACACAACCAATGAGCCAGCGTGAAAGAGGAATACAAGAATAAAAGGCCTCATGACACAACAGGTCTGCATTTCCCATGCAAACCCTGCTGCAGATGCTCTGCACAATGAGCCAGAGGGTGACAAAACAGAATCTGTTGAACTTTCAGCTATCTTTTACTGCCCAGTCCTTTCCTCTAGGACTTCTCAGAATTACTCCCAAATGACTAACTTGCTCTGCTGTTAAGAATTTGTTAGTATTGCCAAAATAAACTAAAATTGTAAGAGGATAATTGTTCTAATTTAGATTAGCCTGAAGTTTGGCAGTCTGTCTCTGGAATTACATAGAGGTGGTCCCTTCTTTCTAAAAGACAGAAATTCACAATATTAAGCTATCCAAGTGGGCTTATTTTCCATGTCCCTTACCACTGCTTCAACCTTGGACTGCTTCATAGCTGTATTCTGCCTTGCCTATTCCTCTTACAGCCCAATACTGCTGCCAAAAGGGCTGAAGGCTGAAAGCAGCTTCACACTCTGCAGTTGGGTGCCAGGCAATGATGCAGACCCAGCAACTCCACTGCACAAAGTTTCTAATCACCGCTAGCCAAGGAATTGGGAAATTCAACCATCCAGTATCACATCATACAGTTACTTAAGCCGTGGAGACATTATTTCTACTATGGTGGCACCTAAACAATTCTGGCCATGGCCACTGTCCACTGCTCCCCTTTCCAGCTCCCTGAATCTGACTCAGTGGAACACCCCCAGAGCAGAGTTCACTGCCTCAGGACAGCAGCAGAGGAGTGAATAAGGCAAACCAAGTCAAAGAACTTTACAAGAGAGGCAGCTCCTGCATGCAAAAGGAGGACAAAACTCTGCTTTCTCTCTGTGGTCAATGCATTGACTCTTGAGCTCAGGCCTCAAAAGAGAGAGATTTCTCACTAGTGAAGATGTGGCAAGGCTCATTAAATTCTAGCATTTTCATGCTTTTCTTTTCCATTAAGAAAATGTACTTTTCAAGGCCACTCACAATTCTATTTGTCAGTAGCTCAAAAGAATGAAGTAGGAGGACTTACACTCAAAGTCCTTTTTCTGTTGTTTCTGATGTTGTCAAAGGGGCTTCTAAACCCCTCATTTGTGAGACTTTCTTCCATTCTCACATTTAGATGCCTTTCTGTGCAGCACTGCACAGCATTGTATTTCCATATAAGATTGTTTGCCAATGCCAATTCATAGGAATTATATTTAAATAATGGAGTACGATCTGAATAACTGTGACATGAGCTAGGCTGCTGTAGACACCACATGGCACACTGTGAAAAGGCAAAAAAGAGGCTCTGCAAAAATTGTGGTGGAAATAATACAATTTAAGTTTGTGAGCTTTCCTTTCTCCTAAGTTTGGAAAATGCTGTATCCTCACATCCAGTCCCAAAGTACGCTAATTCAGAAGGGCATTTATGAAATGTGGATGTAAACCAGAACCATTCCTGGAGTTCAAGGGGATAAAAGCCTCTGCAGAGCCAAGTGGCTTTACAATAATTGACAGCTTTAAAGCAAACGGAGAGAGAGTTATTGCAGCTGTCACAGCATTGCTTCCAGTTTGATTTTCCTTCCAGAGTCAGCTGGGCTGTCACAGACAAACATTTGGGAAGGGCAGTCATTTTGAAGTTCCTCCCTGTGGGTGCGTTCCAAGCTGCCCGGGCTCGGAGCGGCCCCTGCGGGCAGCGCGCCAGCACGGCACCCGCATCTGCACCGCATCTGCAAAACACCCACACTGCACCCGCATCTGCACCACACCCACACTGCACCGCACCCACACTGCACCCGCATCTGCACCACACCCACACTGCACCTGCATCTGCACCGCACCCACACTGCACCGCACCCACACTGCACCCACACTGCACCCGCATCTGCACCACACCCACACTGCACCTGCATCTGCACCGCCCCCACACTGCACCGCACCCACACTGCACCCACACTGCACCCGCATCTGCACCACACCCACACTGCACCTGCANACCACAACCGCAACACAACCACAAAAAAACCAAAACGCAACCGCAACCGCAACACACCCACACCACACCCACACTGCACCTGCATCTGCACCACACCCACACCACACCCACACTGCACCGCATCTTCACCCGCACCGCACTGCCCCGGGACAAGGCTTCCCCCGAGCCCACAGACACTGGCTCCTCCTCCCAGCTCGGCCCCACAACAACCCGCTGCACCAAGGGCAGCACAGAACACAGCTGCGTGCCTCGGAGTCCTGGCTGCACTGGAGAGATTGCCAAGCAGGAGGCTTGAAGGATTTTGCTCTTTTGGAGGTAGTACCAAGCTATTTTAAAAGATGAAGAGTGTTTAAAGATCAAAAGGAAAGCATATTTTGTTGGGAACAAGTGTGAAAATTATTTTACAGAAGCAATTATGTAAAGAGAGGGAGAACTGTTGCATCGTGTTCCACAACTCCCACATACACTCTGCCATATGTACATTCCATACTCATTTAGGGGAAGCTTTTCTGTCTGTCTCTCCTTCCTCGTGTCCCTCAGGCTTTTCATTTTAGTCACCATCCCTTCAAGCCAAATGAGGAAAGTCATCCAAAGCCGCACAGCCTTCAGCCAGGACAGGCTGGGAAATGACTGAGCCAGATTCAAGGAATTTCCTCACCAGAGGAGGTGAGTCCCCCACAGCAATTCCTGCCAGTCTGAAGAGCAAATATTGTCTTTGTAGCAGCACAATGTGCTGCCAGTTGACCTCTGGCCACGTCTCAGCACTATCTCCACCACACACTATGGGTATTCCAACCTATTATCTATATTTTTTCCAGACTTGTTAAAGTCTTTGTTCTTTAAACTGATACCACCTGAAAGTAATTTTAACAGGTCACCTTGGTGCAATTCTCTGGTATAATTCAACACCTGAAACTGTTTATTTAACTCTAAAATTTTCTTTAAAATATAATTCTTTTTAGATCTTGGCATGTGACTAGTATGTCAACTTCCCCTCTCGGAGAATGGGAAATTATGCAGGCCTTGCCTCTGTGGATAAAAGGTATAGCATAACTATGGTGTCACAGTGAAAATATAGCCTGAAATATCTCGGTGTGCTTGAGAACACAGGAGATAGAGTGAGAAACCTTGCTAATTAGGAGTGATGATTGCTGCACACTCACACCCCTAAAAGACACAACTTTATGAGAGAAACCAAGGAGGATGCACAGTGCCACCCAGTCGCACATTAACAGTACAAATGTAGAGCTACCAGCCAGTAACTCAACAGGATAACCCAAAATGTGAGAATGGCCACAACAAAGGAGCAAGGGAAATGGTAAATGAGTAGCTAAGTAGCCATGTGGTTCATCTTCACAGAGATTATGGCTCTCTTTAACCCTTAGGAAGCCAGCACTCGCCTCTCCTCTGCCATGCCACCTGAACATCACTCAGCACTCACTGTTAGAGGGTCAGCAACACAAAGCTACACTTTGAATCCAAAAATTACTCTTCTTGACCAGACACTGTTACAGCTGCTACTGCTCTTAGGTAGATACCAAAACTTCAGACATCATGGAAATATTAACAAACTATTAACAGTATAAAATAAATATGCAAGCAGCTCAAAACGGAGATGAACTAACTTGTCATTAGAGGGTAAAGCAGAGGTCTTTCTTCTGCTATTATTTACAGGGGAAAGGGGAGGGATCACCAGAGGAGGAATAATCATAAGCAAGGTAACAGATAAATTATTACTAGAGACAGAACTACTGAATTCCATTCCAGCACCTGGGATGTTTCACACAACTATGGAGAGTTATTGGGATAAAAAAATCAATTCAAAACATAGACCATGCTCCTGGCAGGCCCTTTACTGCAGCAGATGTCTGTCAATAAACAGAAATTTAACTGTGCCTTGATGACATTTCATAATCTGGAGCTGAAGAACACTACTAAATACTTCACATTTATATAGATTAATCTATTCTCACTTACTGTCTAATATCCATCACAATCTAATCTATGTTGGCCAGACTTCTCCATTTCCCTGATGGGATGGGTGGGTACCATTAACATGAACAGGTTTTATCTATGTCACAGTACTGCTGGCTATTCAAAAAAACACTTTCTGTTTACCAAAATGCAAGATTATGATATTATTACCATTATTAAAAAAAACAAACGAACAAACAAAAGCATTAACTAGCATTAACCTGGAGTTAAACACGACAGCATTGCATTGTGGATAAAGGAGGAATGTTCTTTTTGAAAGGCATTTACAGCTCAGCATTTATGCTAAGTTTGGGGAAGGGAGGGTTAAAGCGAAGGCCTCAGAGCACTTTAGAACAGTAGATACTCATGTCAAAATAAATGTGGTACATAAAATTCTGATTGTGCATATGCTCAGTAGTGCTTTTGTAGCTTTTACTTTTGGAGGAACATTGCAATAATTTAACCTGATCTCCTTTAATGTCTCCTCAAATTCAACCACTGATGACTACATTGATCAGTCACTTTTACCCTTGATTTAAGGGCTATAAACAACAGAAAATTTACCACATTCAGTGACTGTCTTCTTAAGTAGTTCAGTTTCCACAATGACATGAATGACAGCTTATTTTTCATCCGACATGAAGGATATGAAAAAACAACAGGACATGATTGGGTTCCAAATCACGCTGTTTACGAACCATGTGCAAACATACAAACCCTGCTGGCTGAGTGTCTCTCCAAAGCCCTGTATCAGACCTCCAGAGCCCAGGAATTGTGCTGTTTATCCACGTGCACAGGAATTTCATATCCAGTATAGAATATGCTTTCAACCAATTTGTCCATAACACTTCTTCCTCTTCAAAATTATTGACTGCAGATGTGTTTTTGAAAACATGCTTCAGGTTAGTTCATTGATGGAAACTTTGTTTTATAATATTCACTAACCTTTCAGGAATTAGGAATTGACTAGGCTAACCCTGGTGCCCTAAGCAGAAGCTAGAACTACTTGGTCTTCCTAGAGACAAAGTGTTTAGGAAGGTTAAATTCACATTTACAGAAGCTATATAAGAATAAGTCAAATAACACAACTATTTTTTTAAGCGTTTCCATGATATTACTGTGCCCATCTTTTCAGGACACCTGTGTGGTCTGGACTTGTTAAGTTCCAGTAAGATTTGGAGGCAATTAAATTATTCCTCATTAGAGGAAGAAGGAAAAAGCTCTTGTTTTCATCAACTTGCAGCATTGCATGTGATCAACAGATGGTGGAATGCAGAACTTTAAAAGAGACAGACTGTCAATTACTCCATAGTAATACATGTTCATTTTACCAGTTACATCATTTGCCCACAGCAAAAACTACATGTAACCTGTCCAAGGCTTCTGACAGAAAGTAACACAATGAATGAGAAATAATACATACAAGTTCACTTATACTTCCTTTTTCTTAGAATTATTTGTGAAGGCAGCAGTGTTTTCTTTCCAAAGTTTTTATACCACATTTACTCTAAAAAAACAACAAAAACCATTTTCATTAAGTGCTTTATAGCCAAGCAACAGAGACAGACGAGGAATTTCCTGAAGAGCTGAGCAGAAATACAAATACGGCACATTGGCATGGGTTTTCTCAGTCTAAATATTTTCAATCAAAGCAGCACTGTATGCAATTAAAAATAAAATCAGAATAAATCTAAATATTTTAATGCCAGGCAACTTTTGTTCTAAATTTAAAAAAAAAACCTTTTGAAAAATTATATGTTCTTAAAAGTCAACTGAATGGTAACAGGAAGCCATGAAGAAAAAGTCACTGGAATTCAGACAATAGGATTGTAATTCTCAGGATACACACTTTTTGTAATTAAAATCTTCTATGTCTTTACCAAAACGATGTTCAAGAGTATTAACTAATAATACCAACACTTTCCACATCAAGACACATGCTAAACATGAACTAACGAACCCACGGGACACTTCTGTAAGCTGAGGAGTTTGTTGTGGAGCTGGGGAGTCAGAGCTGGCACAGGAAGAGGCACCAGATCCAGAACATCACCTTCTCTGGAGAACTGCAGAGCAACCCCAGGCATCTGCTAATTCCTCCCCCTTGCAAGATTTGTAGGGCAAATAACAGGCATGGCAGAGTAGAAGAAAGTATGACTGAACTCATAATTCTGGAGCTTCCTAATTTTGGTGTAATTATGGGCTGCTAGTGGTTCGCTCCTAGTGCCAGCCCAAAAGCCAGCAGCACCAAAGAATCTCACTGGGGTCCTGACTGCCTTTGTAGGAGGTGTAGGAACAACAGAACACAGCCTCCCTTTCAGAAAGACAAGATCAGAGTATTCAGCATGCAGCATTATTGATAGGAATTACACAATTATTTACTGGACTTCTGTCCAGAAAACACAATAGGAACTTGTACATGTGCAGCACTATGTTCTACCCTATCACACCAGACACTCCCAAATGGATGAGTTAATCATCCCAGAGTGCAACTGTGTGGCTCAAAGTAGCAGTTAGCTTTTTCTTTATTCCAGTAACACTTCAGTACTCGTTGTAGCAAGGCTCTGGCCAGTGGCACTGGATTAGACCACCATGTCACAGGACATCCTTTATACTGCTTTATTGAAACACAGCAAGCTCCATGCACAACTGTGCATGCTAAAAACCCTGGCCCTTTATCTCAAAGTTCCTTAAACACGTTTATTCTCCCCTCAAGTACTTTCAAACTCAGCCACAAATTTTGTGCTCAAACATAGCCTGTTTGTTTTAAGCTATCTAAGGATATTCAGAGGTCTTTAACATCCAATTCAGCTTACTTGTGCAAAGACAGAACATTTACTTTGGGACAGAGAAGAGGAAGACGAAATCTCAAAAAACCCAAAGAACTCTCCAATGTTCAAATTCTTCCATCATCAAACTACTTTCTTCCGTGACATTATCTCCATGGGAGATGTGTCCCAGGTCTGTGTTAAAGCAAGCAACTTTGCTCTCATGGGTAAGCACTGTAATTGCCAGTTTTAGCCACAGAGACACAGACCTAAACCAGCTTGAAAACCAATCCAACCTCACCAAATAAACCATGAGCAGATTTAAGAACACTGCAACTCCAGCCTTCTGCTAGTCCATGCAAAGCTAAACAACCACCACAGTGCCTAATGTAATACAGGTAGCATTACTGCTATTGTGCAAGTCCCTTACAGTGATCTTCTCTGGAAAAAAAGAGGAGAGAAAGAGAAAGCTCTGCATGACAGGTAACAGTTGTCTTGCCTGAAAAACTACACAAAAGCTCTCCAATGATATGTGGAAAAGAGCAGTACAAAAGCATAAACAGAATATGAAACTGGAGAGGCTGCCTTTCATTCTGAAAATATTCAAGTGATGTTTCTGCATAGGATGGAGTCACAGACTGGTCCTGTCATAATCTACCCTTTTCATTTTCTTCCTGCTTGGTTGCTAAATCGGCCCTGAAGAGATGCAAAGGAAACTTGCTGAAATAACTACTCAGGAAAATCAGTTATATTTGCAGACATTTGTAAAACAGTCACAGATACATCTCCACAGTTTCAAGACTTTAATCTTGATATGTTGGGAGACTAAAAGTGGTGGCTGGGAGAGTTGGTAGTTACTGAGGAAGACTTCAGAAGGAAGGAAGTGCTGGCCTGGGACTTAGGGAAGGAAGTCCTTTGACACAAGAGACAGCAGCTCTGAAACCCAATTGCCAGCAAAGCATTAACACCTCCAGCAGCCAACTTTAATGCCTTAATGGTTACACTAACCTTGCCAACCTCTGAGCAGCGTTCTAAGTGATACCTCGGGTAAAGTAATCGGATAAAAATGCTATCAGGATATGAATAGAAAGCATTCTTATGGAAAAATGTAAATATTTTCTACTAAGGAGTGATAAGCACTCAGAAATAAATCCTGTGCCACACCACGTCTTTGAGAGTCAAGGTGTAGAATCTGGGGCAAGGCATAAAACAACAGAGGCAAAACGAGCTTATTAGCACCTTTTCATGGGTTTTGACTTCCTCCCTTCTCTCTTATTTTCAATACTTGAACGTTCATGAAAACATTGTGAAAATCAGTTCCCTAAGGCATTCTTGCCCTATGGCCACAACTGGCAACCCAACAAGCATAGAGAGAGGTTTCAGAGATTTTATTCCATATCTCATGGCCTAAATTCTGTCTTAGTTTGCTTGTAGGATTTGCTACTACAGTGGAATACAGTTTTTTAAAAAATGTAAAAAATGCTATTTACATAGAAAACACATGCCTATGCCTACTGAAGCACAAGCTCTTAAGAATGGTGTTTATTGAAATTTAAGTGTAATAAAAGCAGATTTCAGATATTCATGGCAGTACATTTTCTATCAGAGGTTCATGGTTTTGCTTTATCATTTCTGACATTTCATATAGCTCTTGCAGGGGAGCAGCACTTTTACTAGAGCAGCAAATTGCACAGGTGGGAGAGGTTGATGTCTAACATTATTAAAAGATCTTCCTTTCCAAAACAAGAAATGAATGCAAAAGCATAAAATCATCTGGGAGCACAGATTCTTTAGAAAAGCATTAGAAATAAATAAGGGATAGTCTGTTTTTTAATAAGTCACCTGTGCATCTGTCTGTTAACTCTGCTTACTATACATATATTCAATGGTCAGATGAAACACTGCACTGTGATGTAACAGGACAGTACAGGTAGTTTGGAAAACTTTCCAGATTTCTGTCATTTATCTGTCAAAATACTCCAGCTGACATAGTTACAGCACAATTTTCCAAAGCCATTTCCAACGAGTTCTAAGGCCCCATAATAAAATCAAAATCAGATTTTATTTAAAATACAGACATTAATATTCACTTCTGTAACAACACTGAGATTACCACTAGTTATAAATTCTGATAATGGCAGTTTCTGGAAATGATTTGTTGCTCTGCCTCTCCAGCCCATTTGGTGACTGCTTTGATATATAAATTGTTTGCAGATCTATACACTCTGAAATTCTTCAGAGAAATATCCATCCTTCTTGTTTAAGTTCATAACTGTCAGAGGCGTCTCCCAAATACCAATACATTTTCAACTCGATTTACATTGGGGTAAATCTCCACAAGGTCTTTTTTAGTTTGCATTTGTGGTGATTTTTCTAATTTTTTTCTGTTGGTTTCTCCCCATCTTTGTCACTTTTCAGTTTCCACAACAGCAACGCACTGTGTTTATTTCTAAGTTCTTTCATGGATCGTATGATCCATTTTAATGGCACTCATCCTTTTGAATTATGGTCCTCTGTTCAATTAACACATTTTATGTTTGCTTTCTGCCAAAATGCCTAGGGTATATGAACCTTCTTCCCTCTGCATGTTTTAATTGCAGACAGCAATGAAGCTTGCAGTTTCCTTAAAATTTCAAGTTAATAAATCCTTGAGTAATTAGTTGACATAAAGTGTCTACACTGCTAAAACTACATTACCTACCAAGGCAAGAACTGGCACTGCACAATTTAGCCTTCCAAAATCCCAGATCCTTAGTCTTGGAAAGTCTTGTGTTTACCTAAGGCCTCTTGATAAAGCGGTCTGATCCTCTTCCTGCTGAAATCAGTGATGGAATTGCCAGTGACCTCAATAAGAACAAGGTTCCAACACCACTACCCCAAGGCTTTATTATTTCCAGTTGTCTCGGTACACATCACAGGCATTAAGAAATGTGTCTCCACCTCAAAAGTAAATCCTTTGGGTGTGCAGCAGTAGATAAAACCACTTTGCACTGAGATAGCACTTTCTGTTTCAATATATTTTACAACTGATTATGCCTTTCAATCCCTCCAGTAAGATAACAACTTCATACTGCAGACATGAATGTGCTGGAAAACCAGCACAGAGTTACTGTCATTCGCCCAGTGAAGCATGGGTGAAATTCCAACACCCAGCTCCTTGGGGTCCATGCCCCTCTGCTGCTGGGAAGGAAGCTCACAAGCAAATCTCTGTAACTAATCACCATTTCTCTTTATGAGAACTGAGCTACAGCTTCGTAATCCTTTGTTAACATCCCCATCTGTGATCTGATTCCACAGAAGAAAAAGAGGTTATTTTACTATTCAAGGCCCAATCTCAGTTTGTTGAACCTGCCTCACATATCAGTGTCCAAAAGCTTCTCCAAGCCAGCTGGGTAGAGTTTAGGCAGAGTTTCTAATCCCACAGTACATTTCCAGACTCAAACCTCCTTTGAAATATAGAATGAAAAGCTTGGGCAAAGCACCTGTAATCAGCATCTGAAATGTCCCTGTTACATGCATACACTTCCTCAGAGCTTCCTCTGCCTTTTGGCTGGCCACAGACTTTGGCTACAGTGAGCAGAAAAGCAGAATGTTTATTCTTCAGGCACAACTAGCAGCACATGTCTGAAAACTGCCAAATTATAGCAAGTCTATTTCCTTTCCTAGCATTCACTCCTTTTTTTGCAAGACTCATTGTTTCCACCCTTCCTGCCCTTTTCCTCTAGAAAAATATTTCTTTTAACCTGTATTCCAATACTGATAATAGATCTTTGCTTTGGGCTTCACAGCAAATTTCTAAACTGGTCCCTATGTCAGATCAACCTTATCTATGAGTACCTGTGCAGAAGAGACACTGCTGTGGTCTTCAAGGGTCCTAACTGCTAAACATCAGGAATATTTGGTCTTACTTTAAATCACCCAATATCCTCACCTTCAGTATTTGAAAATGCAGCGTGGCTCAGGGAAGATTATATTAGCACTAACTGAGCTCACACTCCTGAATTTTGCTGCTCTCCTTACAATCTTGCAGCCTCACCTGTCATATTAATAGCATTAGAATGGCTTCAGTGTTAGCACTTAAAAAAGCAGAAACTGGTGTGAGCAAAGCAGATACCTGTTAACACTACAGAAGGAATAGGAAGGAGAAATCTTCCTCCAGCTGCTAAATAAAAAAGAATTATTGCATGCCTTCCACTCCTCCCTTAATTCTAGTTACCAAGTTCTTGTTCTCATTAGATACCTCAGCTGAGTCACACTTGGTTGGTTGGAAACACCTCATTTACTCTTGCTTGTTCACTCTCAACTCCTTTATTTCTTGAAATGATATAAAAAGAATTGGCCCATCTGCATACTTACTCTCCTACTGTTGTGGTGTACTTAAAACTCTAAATAATATGACAAAAATATGGCTTAAGTATCTTTCTGACATACCGATGGAGTTCTGGGGCACATTTTTGTGGTAAAAAGAGTTTTTCCTTAGCTGGAAACACATGAGTTATACATTACTGTGAGGCAGATCATATTTACAATTGAATGTGCCTATTAAGATTTTCATACTCCCAGACACACAGCAGAGTTGGGGCTGCATCTGCCAAGGCAGTCAGGAGACATTAATGAAACACACAGGACTCCGCTGCCGTCCAGAGGAAAGCTGATAGTAAACCAACAGACAGAGTCACATGGGCTTGTTACATAATTTTGGTCTTTACTAAAACAGCCAAAATGCCTGGCCATACTGAGAGAATCCCTGTGAAGGAGCTTATCTTTACAGTGGTACTCCCAGCCTGGGAACTACTGACTCTAAGACACCCATTAAAACACTCCAGTTTTAGAGCTGACAAAAACGGTGGAGAGGCCGCAAACCTCATCTGGTGATTAGTAAAGGCATGGGGCAGACTCTAGTTTCCCTTAAAGAAGGTAAATTTTCCTCCCCAAAGCTCCAATCCACATCTCTCCCTAGCTGTGCTTGTTGCCCAGCCCTGCTGCTGTTTGCATCACAGCTGCCAGAGCACACAGCCAGTGCTGTGCTCAAGGACAGCTCTGCCCTTGCACTGGTGTAGCCCCTGCAGGCACCACTGGAGGAATGGTGGAGGTGAATTGTGAAGGCTGCTACGGGCAACATAATATCAAAACAAATAAGCTATTGGTAGCCCTGATTTCTAACAGCTCCCTCGTACTGCAGGCCTGAGGTAATCAACAACTGGGCAAGGGGCCAGGCAAGACTGAGTCTCTGCAACCAAACACAGCTGAAGTTGTTGAAAGACAATATAAAGGTGTGTTTGTCTCAGCTGTCTGAGACAGCCCCAGAACTCCACTGAGATTGCAGAAGGAACCTCAAGAGTCATGGACTTGTCTTATCATTTAAGGAAGTCACATCAGCTGAGGCCCTTAAACTCAGCTGGACGCTGTGCTAACACATCGAGCAAATGCCTCAGTGCATTGCAAGAGACTTTCAGCACTTATTTATTTTTCATATTAAGACACCAAGTAAAAACATTCTTCAGAGGCCATACTACACCATAAATTATTAAGAATTTGTTCCAATACTGACAGCTTAAAAACTGCATGGGCTGGGTCACGGAGGTTTAGAGCTGGAAGAAATCCAGTTCCTTCAAACACAGGAGCTGGAATGAACTCAGATAACATCAACAGAGACATAAACTTTAGTATACTGAACCAGTTGTTCTTTTTTCTTTTCCTTATTCCATGTAAGACTATGAAATCATTCTTATTATACAATGTGAAACAGAATGATTGAAAAGAGATAGTGAATGTGAATAAATATAAATATTGGAAATATAATAGCATGTTAATAAATTACAAAAATGTCAACAAAAATAGAGAAATCACAGCTCTTATGGCAGCTGTCCATACTGATATTATCACCACAAAAAGGCTTAGTTTTAGATGAAATAACATTGTATTTAAAGGGAAGGTTCAAAACAAAAGATACTTTAATTCAAGATAAATATTAAGCTTAAGAAAAGGAAGGTTGTGATTACCAAAGGAAGTTTTACTATGAGGAGGGGATAAACATACACAACAACATTTAGGCTATGGGAAATTCTCCTGAATGCTGTGCTCAAAATAATTTTTTTATTATGTGCTTGACATTCGTCTGAATTTATACCTGTATGTGTACCATGAAGAAAACATTTGTAGTGTGTGATGGGGAGATATTATAAATAAATTTTCCACATCTAGTTTCTACTCATAGCAGGATCTGCAGTGAGATGAAATAAACAGAGCATAGTTAAAACTCCCTATAAACCAAAACAAAAGGCGTCACAATATTTCATACAGATCATGTACATATATATCAGTTTTCTGCCAGCAGGCTGGTCTTTATGACATTTTGCAGCGAGGTACTGAACTCTTACTAGGGACTACATAAAGATGACTGGGGATTTATCGCCCTCTTGTGAATAGGGGAAAAGTTACAATCTTCCTGAAAGTGAACATGCATTTGTTGCTTCTACTAAAGAATCCTATAGCAAAAACACATCTGTACAATTACTAAACAGACATTCAGATTACTAAAAAGGTAGGTCTGCTGGATACTGTCATAATCTATAATAACTTTATCAGAAAAGGATAAATTTAAAAATTAAAAATAATACTAATTCAAATTAGAACAAGCAAGATATTTTTCTACATAAGCAGGAATAATAATCTAAATTCCACAAAATCAATGCCTAAAGCATTGATGTCAAATGCAAATACTAGCTCAAAGGTGTGTCAACCCTCCCTGATTACAGCCCCAAAACATCTTTCAATTTCAAAAGGAGCAGAAGGATGAAAACACCTATTTTTGCCATGCAGAAGATGTGGCCTTTTAACTGCAAAGAATAATCATGGGTATAAATCCAAACTTGTTTGCAGATGCCAGTGAAGTCTGCAGACAGGAGCAGGTGTGTCTTGGTCCAGCACTCCACAGCAGCTCCAAAGGAAACAGGCAAACTCTACCCTGGGAAGCCATCACACTTCTACTGAATTATTTTTATGGAACTTCCTCTTTGTCGTGACCCCGTTGCTCTGCACCCACTCAGGGTGTCACTGCTCCTTTCCTTCTCCATCTCTGCTGTTCCTCTCCTTTACCAAGAGAACACAGAAATCAAGGCAAAAGCCATAAAATATTCAGGCAAAGTCACCACCCCTCATCTGACAAAACTGGAAGGCTGAGGAGCTGTTGGACACCAGGGTTTCCATTTCACACCTTGCCCTGAGGATGGGCAGCTACATCATCCCTCCCTTCTACCCTTCCCTTCTTCATGCACCTCTCACTAACGAAATGCTCCAAAGGGAACCCTTCCAACAGCTCTGTAACTGCTCACTCCCACACACTTCCCCGTGTCCCTCCTCAGACAGAGTGCCCACCATGCCCTACCAGGTTCCCCTTAGGCTCAGCTAGGATGTCAGCACATAACCACAGGCTCTCCTGGACAGGCGTGGGCCCCTCCTGAGGGCATGCACAGCACACACCCTGAGTTAATACCAAGTCATGCTGGTCTCCTCTCATCACACCTGGTAACAAGATGGCTCTCTCCTGTACATCTGCAACAAAGAAACCTTACCAAAACTCTCTCCTGATATGATTATCCACATATGATATCAAGAAGCCAAGTGTCATTTGATAACAAGTAACAGAGGACCCTTGTCCTGAGAAGCAATAATAACACTGCCTTAGAGGAATGCGAGAGCTTCTGTTTGTTTGTGCTGCCTTCCCTAACTTAAAGTAAATAAAGCATAAATCCTATCCAAATGAAGGCATCACCAAGCCCTACTAGCACAACATAATAACCATTTCCCTGGAAAACTATATATTAATACCATTTAGCATAATAAATATTTAAAACGATACTGCAGTAAAGAATATAAATTCACCTATGACTTTCCTCTTCTTAGTAGTGACTGTTAATAAACAGCTTTATAGCTACTATATTTAAATGCAATTAGTTCCATACATTTCCAGCTTAATAAGAAATAATACATATTCATTTCTGCTCATTAACAGTCAGTATATAACTCTCAGCTAATGAACATTCAATTATGTTCTCTGAATACATGGTAGGATAAATTCTCTTTTTGTTGCTCATATCAGTTCACTGCAATTCGGTTGCTGCTAATTAAAATTCTTTTCCTCATGTAGACAAACCTGGGTTTTTTGGAGTCCCTGGAGACTTTTTTAAGAGTTCTGTTTTATCTTTATGTACAGTCAGCTCCCTAATTAATGCTTTAAATAGGGTAAACTTTACTGAGGCTCCTGGGTTCAGTTCAAAGGAAAAAAACCTCAACCGGTAATTTTATATCTTATTCTTACACAAATCACTGGAGTCTGTCTTTTTCTTGTAAATCTACTTTTTTTCTTTTGTTTTCAAGTGAATTCAATAATCAGGGAAGGTGCCAGTTTGGGAGCACTGGGAGTTGGAGATGCTCCATCATCAGTCAAGAGCTTTCCTTACCCAGAGGAACAGAAGAGAAATTCTTGTCAAGTTGTCTAGTTCTGCAGCCAGCTCAGGTGAGGAAGGAGGAATCTCCAAGGAGACTTACCCAATGGATTCCCTGAGATAATACCACCTCTATTTTCACTCAGCATCAGCAAGAGTCAATGCTATTTTTTCCTAAATTGTTCTCAGAGCTGGCTGAGCAATCTCTCTCCCTGTCTAGAACCAAAAATCCAGCCAAGTCCTACCTACTCCGCTGAGACTAACACCACACAAGCTAAACATTTAATGAAATGTCTCCCTTTGCAGAGGTCATTATCAGGTATGACTCGCTAAATGAAGTGATTAGGTTCTTGCCTCTGATTTATTTGCCTCATGTCCATTAAGCATTGCAAAGAGAAGGGAATTTAGCAGAAGAAGCTTCAGGGAACTTTCAGCATGAAATTCTCCTCTTTGGTGCAGCACACTAGGACTCTTTTACCTGCACTTATGGGCTGGCATAGATAACACGCTGGAGACAGCAACTTCTCTCTGACAAAAACATTTAGAAAAAACTCTCAAATTGAATGAAGCATTTGAAAACTTACCAAGCAAACATTGTGAATCTTATGTGCATCAATATAAGGAATATAACACAAACACAGAAAGTCTAACATTTAGGGAAGGAGAGATAGAGAAAAAAATGTCTGTAAGAGAAAACACCTAGAAATACCCAAGAGAAAGATTAGCTTTAGGGGTGTTTCAGTTCTGTTTAACATTAAATGAAAACTCCAAGATACATCTATCTCAGCAGCTGTCTTAGAAGAAAAGTTGTGTCTGGGTTTGTGCATACATGCATGCCCCCACGTGCGCCTGCCTGGATGGGTGCATGCACGCAAGTCAGCACCTCCTCCAGTCCCCAAGTACCCGAGCACTGTGAAATGAACAGTCCAGAACTGCTTTCCTTGCTTAAAGTCTCACTAAACCAGTGAATTCTGAGGGATGTGCAGAGCTGGATTCCCAGGAGACTTTGATTGACAGAACTCTAATGACTCACACAGTCTGTGTTATCCAGGGTGCCACAGAGCCATTTATGTGCCTGGACACTGAGGCTGGATGGTGCACAGCCAGGGCATAAAGACCTTTGAGTGTACACAGCTTACCAGGATAACATTGGAAGAGATTGACTCAGGTGGAGAAAGACAAACTTCATGTGACTTGTATTACACTTTTTGGCTGCCTTGATGGCTGGAGAGAGCATGCTGTCAGCTGGGCCCAGGTGGGCACTTCGAAGGCATAAGCAGGCACTGTCTCAGGAGAGAGGCACAAACTGAACTGGTATTAGGGGACCATGGCTTAGACAGCAAGCAAGCAAGAGAAAAAGAAAGCCAGAAAGCAAGCCAGAAAGCCAGAAAACTAGAAAGAAAGCAAGAAAGCCAGCAAGAAAAAAGTTGTTGAATTGAGAAATACATGGCCGTCTACTGCTGTCCTCATACACATTTCTCACAAGTAGTTCACATTTAGTACCATAGAAAGAAACTGGAAAATCAGAATGGCACTTTGCATGAAGAAGTTTTCTTGCTAGTCCTTGAGAGGAGTTGTTTTTCTTACAAGAAGTGAACAGACGCTCCCCAGCTGCTGTGTGCAGCGGTGTTACACGGGCAGGCCAGGAGATGGCAGATTTTTGTCAGACAACAGCAGAGAGCAGGTCAAACACGAGCAGGTTTTCAATTTCTCCATCAAAAATATCTTCGTACACATGTTTTTATAAAGGTAAAACAATAGCCCTGCTCAAAAGAATAAAACAGACAAATGTTAAAAAGGGCACCTTCTTTTAGCCTCTGGTTCAGGTTAGGAATTACTGATAGAAGAGTCAAAAAAAATGTTTGCAAATATTTCATATTCTGCAGTATATGCTTCTACCTACCGCACATTTTATGAGAAGAAGATAAGTTAGAGTATATTTTTACAAAAATGAGGAAGAGAGTAAACTGTCCCAAAGGCAGCTAAGACAAGGCAGATAACTTAGTCCATTTTAGACTGTATATATAAAATTTATATTAAACACTATAAAGATGCATACACTTAAAAAAAAAAAAAAGGCTGTGTCTGTTTATGAGAGAGAAAAATTCCTGTCTTCCACTAGAGAAATGGGTACTGGGTTTTCATGTATCACTAATATGATTCATTTGCATTGTATACAGAAGCTACAGCTGCTCCAGAGCCACTTTTCTACAGTTTCTAGGCAGAACCAAGGTATAGGGTAAGCTCTTCAGGAAAAACATACATTGTCCTAGTGACCTGCAGAACTAAATCTGTAGTTTCAACAAAGAAAAATAATACGTAGCAAGCTAATGCTACTCATTCCAGTGATGTCCATCTTTAGCACCACATAAAGCTTTTGGTGAAAGATTCCAAATATCAGCTTTGCAAAAGCTTGGTGGTGTTTTATGTTAGCGGTGCATTGATCAAAATTCAATTTACCATAGATTCATAGACAAAAAATGAATTAGTATTCAAAAGAGATGCTGACCCTAATTTAGCCAAAGAATTAAATATGATTGCATAGTCTCATGTGTTCTGAACATTAAAGATTTTTTCGCACTGTGTTTTTATTTTGGTACTTGTGATGTTAAGCCTTTCCAATGGTGTTACAGCTAATCAGACTCAGAAGAGTAGAAAGTTTATAAAGTTTATAATCAATATTATTGTTCAGGCTACTGGCAAAAAAAGGATCCTTCCTGCCCACTCAGTTGCACTGATCAGGCCTCCAAGCCGTAGTATTTCTCGTTTGGGCACGTCAAGAAAGATATGGACTCATTGGAGAAAAACCAGAGGAAAGCTTTAAGAATACTCAGATATGTTGAAACTATCACCTGGGAGGGAAAATTTGACAACATTAGTCTGATGAAAGCATAAGAGAATCACAACACTACACAACTGTGCAAAAACTAGCTGCAGAGAGGAAAGGGACCAGTTCTTGCATCTACTGAGGATGGATATCAACTGCAATGAGAGAGATTCTTCTCAGATACAGAAAAAAATAATTTCAAGACATTACCAGAGAAGTGCTAGAAGAGATCAGCTAGGGAAGTCATGGGCTTTTAAAAAGAGCTTGTAAAATCATCTGCCAGGAGTGATGGAAGTAGGAATGGTCTTTCTCCTCTGGAGTTCCCCCCAACCTTACTTTCTATGACAATTGTGCTGATCCAGTTCATTCACAGCTTGCAGCTTTTTCAGAGGACAATGCTGGTTTCAAGGACTGGCAATTACAGGGAAATCCTGGAAACCAGCCAAGGGAAATCCTACACTCATCAAGCTTCCATTATAGGCAGGCTTCAGTTAGCCCAAATATATCATTATGACTACTCCTTAAGCACCTGCAGTTGCAAAACACAAATAATAATTTTATAATAATTAAGTTTTGTGAATGCTGATAGTATCTTTGTGGAAGTGGAGACGTCAAAGTGGGAACTGAATTATGACGTTTATAATTAGTTTCATTACAGCAACATGAACAGTCTAGCAACATACAGACAACTGTTGTGCCAGGAAGTACCAATATTTTCCTGTGAAGGAGAAATTGGAAAAGCACCATAGCAAAATGAAGTGTTTGAACTAATGTCACGCAAGAGGCCAGGAGCCTGAGCCCAGTGCTCGCTGCACAGCCAGACTGGTGGCTCGGCCCCATCACTGCACCGGATTCCTGTGAGAAGCCAAAAGCCTGCTTCCTAAATGTGGTCAGAGTGGAACTTCCTCTTGGGTTGAAACCAGCAGCAGCCGGGCAGGCCGGCAGAAGGTGCCTGAGGACGGTGTTTTACCGCACCGCCGGCCCTGCAGAGCCGCTCCTGGCGCATCCCTCAGGGCAGACGTGCGGGGAGGGATCATAAGGGCATCCAGCATGCACAGAAAAGCTGCAGCGGATCTGTACACCTCACGTGCTCAAGAACCAGAAGCTGTACCAGCCTTACGCAGCGGTGAAAATGCACCATTCTCCTAGAAACGACCTCTGTCGTGTGCCATGACCGCGCTTGCCCCTCTCCTCTCTCAGACAATGGCCCGCGTTGCTCCTAGTGCTTATGAACATCGCCCTGCCGTCGCAGCCGGCGAACGCGGCTCCGCTGCGGTGCCCGCAGCGCGCACGGCGCTGGCCAGCGCGGGGCAGGGCACGGGCAGGGCCGCGAGGATACGGACCCCGCCCGGGGCAGAGTACGGGCAGGGCTGCGGGGACACGGGCAGGGCTGCGGGGACACGGGCAGGGCTGCGGGGACACGGACTCAGCCCGGGGCAGGGCTGCGGGGATAGGCACCCCAGCGCTGCCACCGGCCGCGGCCCCGCAGCAGCCCCGCCCGCCCTCACCTGCCCGAGGCGGGGCTCCCGCGGGGGGCCGGGCCGGCCGGAGCCGCTGGCCCCGGGCTCCGCCGCC
>VXBQ01015233.1:945217-996034 GCA_013400175.1 Phainopepla nitens
CCCCGTGCCGCGCCCGCCGGGGAGCGGAGCAGCCCCGGCTCTGGTTGCCATCTGCGCCTCTTGGCTTTGTCGGGAACAGGCTGCTAGTGAGAACATTTCCTTCCCCTGTACAGCATATTTTGCTTCCTGATCTTATCTAGAGAGCAGATAAACGAGCAAGTTATGAAAACGGTCAAAGATGGAAGGGGTGATCAGCATAAAATAGTCACTGTTTTTGAAATTAAGTTCTTCAACCTTTCAGAGTCCCCTAGCTGAGTACTTGCTCGGTGCCTGCACAGAGGCTTACTGACTTCAAACTTAAAACTTTTAACACAAGATTTAAAACAAGCTTTTGGAAATATTTGCACAATCATTTCTGATAACACATTATTCCTAGAGAAAACAGGGGTCCTGTTTCAAGAATTAATTACTACCCATCAGTCAGTCATGTCAGATGCCTCAGCTCTACAGTTAAGATGTCAACTTCTCTCTGATATGGAAAGCTAAAACAGAAGATAACTTTTTCAATCATGCTGTTTCAGATGCTTAACTGACTGTTTTTAAGCCTGGGTTGGGGAGGGAAGAGTGAGTCTCTTGGCTCCACATTGCAGAGTGTACAACAAAAAATGGCACCCCATATTCCACTGGGGCACTGACTGCTGTCAGTGGGTGAATCGAATCAGGCCTCTGAGCTGAGTGCTGTCCCAGTGTGACTTGTATACAAGCACACACAAGTCTTACAGGATACTCATACAGCTAAAAAAGCTTTGATTCTTAAGAACATTCTTTAAAAATTAGCTGATTAACCAAACATGAATATGTGATTGAGGACAGTGAGGACATCAGTGTGTAGGTGAAATGACAGCATTTTCTGCTGATGATTATAAATATCTGAAGCTGATGTATAACTAAATATTTTATGTTTCATATAGATCTTCGTCAGCTTATATACAATGTTTGCCCTAAAGGTAGCTGGGTAGAGGAAATGTGAGAAACCTGGAAAACAGTTTCAAGTCCTTTTATCTCCTATGTTTTACTAGCAGCCTGGAACACATTTCAAGTGCATCTGAATCAATAGCTTTAGGCATGAGCCCTGAAGAAACTAGTTTCTTAATGAGGTTCCAGAAATGGACAGCTTTCTGTACTAGCTATCGTTTCTGGAGGATGCACAGACTACATTCAAGAGCTTGCATTTTAAAGTTACTCCATAATGTACCTGGAAGGAAAAGCATCCATTTGGTTTAGGGCCTGGTGCTAGTAAGCTGAGGAGCAAAACAGTCACAGAATTATAAAGCAGAAAAACACACATGAGAGAACCTTTTTTTGTATTGTGGTTTGCTCCTTTCCATAGGGGGTTCTCTTCCCCCTATGGTCACAAGGACTGGGATACTTCCTACTGATTACTTTGTCCTGTAAACCTCTGCTCCGCTCTTGCTGAGCACTGCCAGTCAGAGCTGCTGGGAATCGAGGCCTTACCAGACAGGGTTGCTATAAACTTCAGAGGAGGGAAGTCTCTCTTCTCTTTCCATTCACTTCAAGTGTGGTGTTTCTCCATTCTTGCATGTTAAGGATAGTCTTGTTATGTCTGCCTATTCAGTACAATTCCTTTAACATACACCAATACAAACATACGATTTCAAAACCCTCTTTGGGAGTCCACAGCAGTATTTCCATATGTTGGTGACCTTGAATGTAAAGGCTGCTGTGTGCCTGATGAGTGGAGCTTGAAAGTGAGACAGGGTAGCTGTTTGCATTTCATTCACCTTTAAATATAAAACCAGCCAGACTGAAAAGTGGAGTGAGAAGATTTTACAATTTCTTGCCGGTCCTTGTTGATAGTTTACAAGCCATCCTTTATTTGTCATTTGTATTTGTCATTCTTTAGAATGTGCAAAGCAAGGGTCAGTTGGGCTGTCCTAAACATCTTCATGTGCCAAATGACTTTAAAACAGTTCTCGAATACTTCTGGTTTCCATTCTCTAACTGAAGTTGGTTGCAACTCATTGTTGAGAGTCTTCTTGGGTTTTAGTTTTAGTTTTTTTTGTTCCTGATTGCTCACTTGCTGTCTAACTTCTGAACTGCAAATGCAGAGCACAAATTCTAATTAAGTCATTACTAGATTCCAGTTTATTCAGAAGAGATGCTCAGTGGACTTCTGCAATGGTGAACTATGTAATACCACAACCAGCATGCTAAAAGCAGTATTTTCGGAAGCAAGTAGTTGGATGCCTGGCAGAGCTGTGACATCCTCTGGATGCTCATGGAACACTGTCCTGCCCTGTGTGTGCTGCTGTGGGGGACAGTCCATCTGATCACAGCTTCAGATGTCAAAGTATTTCAGTGGGAGTTGGGCTTCATTCTGGTCCCCAGCCTGCTCTGCTGCTGCTTCCTAGGTAACTTGACAGCAGCTAAAGATGAACGAAATTTCGTGTGGAATTCTGTGGCTTTCTGATAGATCTGCTTTTCCGCTTTCCAGGTTTCTACCATCAGTGGAGGTATAATTCCATGTATTGATCAAGGATCAGTCAGGTATGGGAGTGGGACCTGGACTGCCAGGACTGCTGCAGTGACAGGAAATGCAGTTATTGCAGACACAGTGAACAGAAAGTACATGGGTGATTCAGTATGTGGGAAAAGGTTTTTTGGATGACTCAGAATTATTCTATCTTGGTGATTACTGCACAGAAGCTGGAATGGCTCTGATCCTACTGAGTAATAACTAAACTATGTATTTTTCTCTCTATATTTTTCTCCTATGCTTTCCCTTCTCTAGTCTACCTTGACCTTTCTCTTTTCTGTCCTTTTCTTACCCTACTCTGATGATGGAGCAGAAGCCAACTCTGCCTCATCACACAGTGACCTAGAAAGCCAACAGCTTGCATCAGCAAATCATGACCACCTGTGCATCTACCTGAAGTAGATTAATGAATTTATTAAAGTTTCGAAGGAGGGATTTTTTTGCTCTTGCTACTGAATCCTTTCTTTTTCATTTTAGGTCAGTACATATATATATATTCTTTTTTCATGAAGAAAAACATTATTTTAAGCCAAGCCACTTTGATTTATGCTTACGCTGCCCATTTTGGATAACTGAATACAGCTGAAATGTTGAACTGGACTATAGATCATACTAAAAGAGAATGCATATAGAGAAAAAAAAATCCCAAATCTAATTTTGGGAGACTTTGTTGGTTTATCTTCCTACCTGACTTTTTCAGATTTGCCACAGCTGGCACCAGAGTCAGTGGGAGCAATAAATCTCTAGGGTCAAACCTGTTATGCTCATTTTTAAGGAGCAGTCCTTTCGCTGTTGTCCATAAAGTTGTGGTTAAAATTCCATAACTAGTTACACAGAAGTGTTAAATAAAAGAAAGAAATAATCAGACCTAAGTGTTCAGATCTCTCCTGGAAACACATAGTATGGCAGTACTTGCAGAGCATAAATATAACACAGTGTACTTGCTTATCATGCTTATTTTAATTTACTCAGTGCATCCACTGTCATGTTTGGTCTGTTGTCACTGTGCCTGTGGTAAGGCAGAAGCGAGTCCTGAAGGCCCCAAATTCATCTTAATCCTCATCAGTGTCAGAGGGCTTAGAGCCAGATGGCAGAGCCTCTCCTGAATATTGACAAGAGGAGGGTGAGAGGACATTACATGAAGATGGAAGGGATTTGGTGGGAGGGAAAGGACTATGTTGGTGAAAGGAAAATTAGAAGCAGCTGACTGTATCAAAAGATTGGATAAAGTGTACACTAAGGTGCTTATTTTCAAATATACTACACTTATTTCTTTTTAAAGAAAAGAGGTAAATTAAAATTCACTTCGGTGTTAAAAATCATAGCTCTATGAGGTTGCAAACTATTTTGTAAAACTAACTTAGAAAAAGCCTTGCTTTTTCTGTACAATAAGAGACCATTGTTAAAGAGCTCACTGGAAAGGTTGATTTTTAGAGAGGAACAGTGTTGTTCAGTTGTAGATTTTCTTAAAATCTAGTAAAGCATAAAATAAGTTAAACTATCTTAACTCTGCTTCAGTAACTTCTCCCATACACTTGAACTGGGTGGAGCTGTTGGTCTGTGACACACTGAGTTTTGAGGGATTTGAAGAAGCAGGCCAAATAAATTTTAAAAAATCACTATTACAGTTCTTTTGTGCATAGGTCTGCACACAAACTGATCCTCATCAGTGAGTGGCAGCTGAGCTGGATTAGTGCCAAAGGGAGTTGAACCCTTTACTGGTTTCCCAGGAATGCTGGGCTCTGACCTGTTCACACAGCCTTGCTCAGTCTGCACAGTGCTTGTTGCACTATAAAGGCCAACCTTCAGGATACATTTTCTAACCTAATCTGCTGGGGTAAAACAATTAAGAATTTCTTCTGCCCTGCCCTGTACCAGAGCTGCCTGTGGTACAACCTGGTGCCAGTACACCTGTTTCTGGAGCTATGCATGAAAATACACAAGCTAAAGATTCCTTTGGGAGGGCTAGGGATGTTGTTTGAGGATTATTTGCAGTCAGAGGAACTAAAACCTTGGTTTTGCTTAAGTCCCAACTGGGGGAAATGACAGTTTGTCGTGTGTGCACAGCTCCCTGGAGCAGTAGTAAGGATCTCTTGCAGCAATATTGTGACTCAACACAAGATTTGTCATTTGAAAGGGCAAGAGTACAATTAGTCATCTTAATGATCCCACTTGGCTTCTGGATTGGCAGCTAGTGATAGAAAGCTCTGTAGTGGAGATATGTGTCAGCTGGGCAGACTCATCTGAGCTGGTTGTGTGCTGCAGACCAGGACCAAATATAAACTGGAGCCAACAAACTTAGTTCACCCTCTGTGTCTAGCTATATCCAAGCCTAAAACATAAATACTGGCATATTCCAGTTCTTCCTGAAATGGGAACTCAAAAGTGAAAATGAAATACCATTAATTACTTCCCAGAAGAGCGCTGGAATCATTACAGCTTTCCTTACTAAATCACAAAGCAGTAATGGTAGTACTTTAAAGTACTTGTAAAGTAACTACACGGATAGCAGAGTCATTTCTGTTGATACCATTTCTTACAATTTCTCTTTATTTTCCAGACTGTTCTCCAGGGCATTATTTTGCTTCCCCTCCGTGTCGTATGCATCACATTCATTTTACTGCTAGCTTGGCTGGCTGCATCAATTGCAACTTTCTGTCAGCCTGGAAGAGGATTTCTGCCACTGAAAGGATGGAGAAGGTGAAAAGTGACAAATATTTGTGAAAACTAAGCTTTTTTTTTTTTTTTAGCCAATAAGTCAAAGCCAAGGCCTAAAGCTTTTTTTTCTTTCACTCTTCCTTTTGAGTAAAGAGGATTCCTCAGTTTTACCCATTTCTATGAAGCATATTTTTAATGAGTATATTTTACAACAATAGTGACCTTTTTAAACAGGTAGATTTTTCAGTTGTCTTGAGGCTTAAAAAAAAAAGTATAAAAACATTTACAGACTATTTGTAAGACAGGACTTACTTTAGGAATATTTGAAAAAAGAAATTCATTTAGCAAGTATTTTGCAACATGACATAGGCTGAGCTCCTGTATAGCCTTTGTCATGTCTACTATGCTATGATTCTATGAAAAAATCAGCTTTGACAGCTCCTCTCAGCTGCATTGCCCTTGAAGTGGTATTTCACAGCTGCTTCTGTGGGTTCTGGGTTTCAGTCACTCACTTCTGACCTCAAAGTACTGAAGTTCCCTTCTAGCCACTATGCACTGCAGCTACAGGAGGTGAATTCTAAGACCAAAAGGTTAGGGAGAGTCCCATGAAAGGAACATATCCCCTACTGTGGGAACACATTCCCATAAGGAAACATTGTCATTTACTCTTTCTTGTTTAAAACTGATAGTAAAAAGCACTATCAGTTACGTAAATTCTTATAGAAAGGACGTTAAATCTGTTAATTACTGCCCTCACAACAGTGTTATGGTACAATGCCATAAAATATGCCATGAGCAGTAGTGTACCTGGGAAGAGGGTGCCATGCATTGCCTTATCTTCCATCAGGAAAGGTGATGTCCCCTTCCCCACTTCCCCTTCAGCCCTGCATTCTGCTGGTGAGCAGCACTGCTACCCCCTCTGGGGCCCATTGCTGGTTAGACCTAGGAAATCCGTTAGGGGCTTTTCTTTTGAAGTACAAAATGAAAAGTGACTGTAAGCTGGAGGAGATGTTTGTGTTCCCGTTTGCCAGGAGGATGATCCAGACCGCGCTCTCCGGCCTGACTCGCACGGCGTACTTCGTGATGGGCTTCCAGGTTAAAGTGAAAGGGAAAGTGGCCAGCCTGCCAGAAGCCCCGATCTTTGTTGCAGCTCCCCATTCAAGCTTTTTTGATGCCATTATTTGTGCCCTGACTGGAATGCCATCAATAGTGTCTAGAGCAGAGAATTTGTCAACTCCAATATTTGGCAGTAAGTATTTATGAAAAAAAAAATTAAAAGTTACAAGTCAACAACTCGACATTGGGCCAAAAATTTTTTCTACTAAAGTGATTTAAGGGCAGACTTTTAAGCTCTTTACCTTCCAAAGATACTGAAAAATTATTTCCAGTGAAATTCCGATGACTCATTATCTTTCTGCATTGGTAAAAATGCCTAGAAATAGTGCTGTTTCTTTTCAGGTATGAAGTACAATATCACTTTCAACTTGTTTTATAGTGAAAGCATGTTTTGCAGCTGCTCAGGTTGGAAGCTTTCTCTTTAATTCTCCCAGTAGTACCTCAAAAAATCTATTCCACTGCTATCTTTTAACAGTGTGGCCCACAAATGTGAGTGAAGGTTATTTCAAAACAGGACCCAAATGACAGTTGTCTGGAAAATACCCCATTTATAAGATTAAACTTTCAGGAATGGTTATGGATTTTTTTAATAGGAGCAAGACCAGGAAGCAATAAAAGAGGAGTTACTCAAAAAGGAAATGCAGAGAATGGAGAAGATCAGATGAGTCATGCTTCTGTTATTTTCTCCTCCTTCTGGCACAAAAAGAATCCTTGTTTGCTTTATTGCTAGAATCAGCTGTAGACTTTCTGCTGGCTATGCAGTAACCCAGAACTAAACACAGTAGGCAACATAGCAAAGTATTTTTGTAAAAAAGAAATGATCAGGGAATATATTGATTTTAGCTTAAAAGCACAGGATTGGGACAGAGAAGAAAATTCTTCGCCAGGTTTCTCATCACAAAGGTCCACATATTCTGATGTAGACTTCTGATTAAATGAGGGGTTTTTTTCTGTAATTTACATTGAAGCTGTGCATGTTTTGTAACGGAAAAGGGAGACTAAAACTATATTTTGGATGCAGTCTGCATAAGTTAGGCCTGAGCGTGGCCTGTGAGCAGACCCAGTCAGGTCACTCTCTTAGAATTGTGTGGAAATGCTTAGTGAAAAATAACAGCAATATTATTAAAATGTGTGGTGAATTTTGGGTGAATTTTGCATGTTTATATCTGCTATAAAGCTCCTCAGCTGGCAGGGTATGTCTTTTGTGTCTTACTTCCCATTTTGCAGAAAGAAAATAATAACACTTATCAATTTTGTCTGAAAGTTGTGTGGAATCTGTTTCCTAGTATATGAATAACAAGTGTTTGCTATAAAGAAGCCTTGAACCCACGTGTTTTCTAAGCTGGTATAAGGCAATTGTTTTTATCTGTTTCACAGCAATTTTAAGTTCCCTTCAGCCTGTAGCAGTTTCTCGTCAAGACCCTGATTCACGGAAGAACACGGTTGCTGAGATAACTCGGCGGGCATCATCGGGAGGCCAGTGGCCACAGGTAATGAATACACTACTAACTTCTACTGTGTGTTCCTATTCCCTGTTCAGTGTGCATCACAGTATCACGAGTGACCAGCTGGATAGGATTCCTGAAATGTACAAAAATGAAGTCAGCTCTCAGGTATATGACTGGGTTAAGAAGGGAAAAATCTGAAGTCCAGAAGGAGTTCTGTTGTGACAAATGGATCAGATAAATCCAGCCAGTACCAATTGCTGTTGCAAATGCAGGTGCTCTTGACTGTCTCTTTTACCTTTTCAAGTCTTAACAGGCTGCCTTCAGCCTAGCAGATGAATTGCACTGGTATGTGAGGGTCTGTATTCTGAAGCTAGACATATAGCTGTGCTCACACCACACAGAGGATGAACAGTTGATGAGATGGGTAGCCCAGACTGTCCAAGATCAGTACAAACAGTACTTTAGCTCAAAACTTCAGTTTCTCACACAAACTACAGATGACATGGAGCTCAGTTCACTCTTCAGGTTAATAATGCACTAAACCCAAGATTTTTAGATTGATCTGAACTGTGGAAGGATTTTGACATGGGAGCAGTAGCTACTGCTTCTGCAGTGTTTCCTGTGGTCATTCCCCAGCAGCAAGCTGCTGTTCTGCCTCCAGGTCCTGGAGGGCTTTCCATCTGGAAGAGCTAATGGGGCAGGGGCTGATCAGGAGGGAGGAAAGCTCTGCTGCTTATGTGGAAAGCAGAGGCCTGGGATGGAAATCCACATCCTTTGGAAGAAGAAAGACTGGGAGAAGTTGTGCATCCACTGACATCTCATTTGGGAGCCTTTCTGCTTTCTTCTTGTTGCATTGACTCTGGTCTCACATTGCCTTCAGATACTACAAGTATGATGTCGTTGCCATGCTGCTGGACAAATCCAGGCAGTGATAATATAAGACCTTTCTCCAAACATCCTCTGTGCAGACTTGTGTATAAACTCTTGCTTTGCATTTTGAATTACCTCTTGACTTGTTTTCTTGGGGGTTAATTTACTTAAAATAGAAAATGACTGGTTTAGTAGCTGAAGTCGTAAGGTCTCTTTAGTCATAGTTGGATACCCCCTAAATGACTAAGAAAAATTAACTTTTCCTTAACTGAGTGGCTTTTGAGGAAAATTAAGAGGCAAGTGAAGATAATAGACTTCAGTAGGAGGTATCTGTGACAGCTAGACCTGCTGTTTACTGCTCTACTTTCTGAACATTCTCTAGAAACAGAGACCATTCAAGTAGGGAAGACCAGCACTTGTTTGTAATGGCATTGCATAATTACACGTCATGCATTTTTACTTCATAAGTACCTTTCTAAAAGCTTTTTTAACATTAAGGATACTTCGACTCATAAATGTATTTTTTTAAGCTGCTCTAAATAATTTCAGAGCCTCCATCTTTTTTTTTTTTTTTAAATTGTCAGTTAAACATGCACATGCCAATTTTTTTCTTTTTAATGCTGGGCTTACAGACTACACTGGTGCTTATGATTTGCTAAACTGTTGTGGATGAAAGCCCTGGCAGACCTGATCTCCTCTGCAATCAGCATGGGGAGGAAAGGGAAGTGGGTTCCTGCACCAGTGCTGCACTTGGGATGAAACCTAGATATGTATTGTGGCATAAATAGATTATGAGTCAAGAAATCTGGGAATCTCCAAGACTGAGTCAGCAGTACAGCTGAGGGTGTCACTGGACGATTCCTAGTCCTGTGCCCTGGCCACAGTTCTTGATTACAGGATGTGTTGTGGAGGACTGGCTGTAACTTGCTGTGTGCAGTTGTCCCTGTCATACCCTTGAACAGTCTGTCCCTTGGGTGTGATCTGCTGAGGCCTCTTTGCCAGCTAGCCTTGACCTGTTCATTCAGACTGAAGTGAGAGCACACCTTGAGCACTTGATCCAGGCCATTTTGTGCTGGGGTGTTTTTAGAATGCTGCTTATGATCCTGTAGTGTTATGAGAAATACAAAGCTTGTTGTCCAAGGGGGGCTGGATTCAATGTGTCACACTGCAGTCACAGTGCACTTAATGTACTATCTCAGACACTAATTCAGAAACCTTCTGGGTGTTGGTGTGTCTGAGTCACTGGAGTTCAGAGGCTGCTGTAGTGTGTCATGCCTTCAGAGCTCTGCCTCACAGCTCCTGCCTTCTCTGCCCTTTGTTCTGCTGCTCAAGCTGTGTTCTCGTCACAGCTGGCATCTCACTGATAGCATCTCCACCTGTAAATGCCCAAGGCTCATGCACTTCCTTTCAGCCCAGACTCCTTTATTTATACACCCAGCAGCTCAATGAGGAACTGCTGTCAGAGGAACAATTCTATTATTACCAACACTAAAATTACAACTGAAACACTTAAAGCCTTTTGTACAATATTTATGAACTGATAAAGACCTTTCCCCAGAACTCCTTTCTTAGAAAGCATTGGTTTCCAAATTAAGACAGATCAGGTTAATAATAATAATAATATTGTGAGCATCCTTCATTAATATGTTTGTTTCCTTTGGAAACAGTAATGATATTCTTGTAATAAAGTACAACAGGTCACAGAGCTTGTATAATGTCAGCTTGTGCATAACAGATGCTAAAGCATAATCCTTTTATGAAATATATGTGTGTGTATATATTTTTCTGTCTTTTTAAATCTAAGATACTGATTTTCCCAGAAGGCACCTGCACAAATCGATCCTGCCTGATCACATTTAAACAAGGTGAGAGATTTTATCTCATTGTTGTTGGAAAAAAATATGTGATATTAATTTGATAGTTGTAGTAAGGACTGAATTTGTGAAGGTACAACTTCCACAACAGCTCTGTAATGATCCCGTACATTATTAAAGTTTCAGTGGCACTAAACCACTCTTTTATCCTCGTCAGCTTACTTCTGTGGTTTGTGCTGTTGTGTAGGATGGAAAATATCTGTGACATATATGATTAGTTAGTTGGGGGATTTTTCTGGGTACAGTTTTCATCTAATTTATTTACTCAGAAACTCAACTGTGATTGTTATGAGATGAATGTATGAACTTACATGATGTTCTTTTCTCTCAGCTAACAGTTGGGCTGTCTTAGATTCCTGTAAATTTTGCTATGCAAGACTTGGCAACCAAGTTACAAAATGTCTTTGCGCAGTGCTTAGCAAGCCAGGGCAACAAACAATTTTTAACTCAGAAACTTTGACACGTACTTCACTGTATCACTGACCATTAGATTGTTGTGCTGCCCTTCAGTTAAGAAAGGAGAGCAGCCTGACCTTAACTGTTGTGCAGTGTCTTGGGTAGCAGTGTTACAAAGCCATTGCTACCTGCCCAGATCTGTATCTCTTGTGATGATCAGAACACGGATTCAGGAAATGCTCAAAAGCCTTGTGACCATCTCATCCTTTGACATTAATGCCCGTCAGTGGGGAGATAAAGCACAGAGAATGTGTTTGAACTCATTTGAACCAGGGATCTTAGGCAGCTTTTTCCTTGAGAGGGAGCCAAACCCTTTTCTGTTCTGACATCTTGCTGCTGATTTAAAAACAAATAAAAAACCAAAATATACAGAAATAAACAATATACATAAAACCCAAATCAAACAAAAACAAAAACTGAAGTAGAACACTTCTCATTCTCCCTGTGTTTTTGAAATGTCTCCTTCCAGGTACTGTTGTCTGAAACTAATCACTTAAAGCTCCCAGTTGCTGTATTAAGCTCAGTTGTAACAATTAGTTCTAATTTGTGGCTGCAGGTGCCTTTATTCCACGAGTCCCTGTCCAACCTGTGTTACTCCGATACCCCAACAAGCTGGTGAGCAGAACATTCTTCTGTTACTAACTAATGATACAGGAGGCAAAAGCTGACTGAAGTGGGACCTACAATAAATATTTTGCATTGTCACTGAGAAATACGTTGTCCCGAGCTTTAGCATTGAAGAGCTCCTGGAAGCAGCCCAGGCTTCCCAAGTGTCACCACAGTGTAGTTGCTGTTGTGACTGTGAAGAATTACTGCAGGGCTTCTTAGCTAAAGAGAGGAGACAGGAAAGTATTGTGGCGGAAGTTGGGAACTTCCTGCAGTGCCACAGAGCCTGTATGTAGAAGTCTAAAATGGACACAACTTCCCTATTAGTCATCATTTTTTGGTTAACCTCAAGGTAGCCTTACTGCAAAGGGACTTGCAGAGTTTCTGAGTACAGTACATCCAACAGCCCTCCTCGGGAGAGCAGCTTTGCAGGTATTCTTTTCGTGCAGCATTCCTTGTGCTGCTCCACTTTACTCCACCTGTAAGGCTGGAACCTTTTCAACTTTTTTTAAATTACCTGGTCATCCAACAAATCCAGCAAACACCAAACTTTCGCTTCTTAACGTTTTGTTAGGATTAAAAATATGGTTATTGTTATTTGCAGTGACTCCTTTGTGTAATCCTTTTACAAATGAATGGCAAAAGTGAGCCACTCAAGGGCATTGGTATCGCATTTCACTGAGAAGATTTAAGGATCTGCCAGTACATACTGTAAAAATAATGTATAAGTAATAAACACAGAGAGAGAAAAAAAACCAAAAACAAAATATCAAAGAAAAAACATGGTAAATCATGGAGAAATGTCCTTAAAAACTAAATGAGACATATTTATGAGAATGCTTCTCTAAAGGGACTAGTAAGGCCCACTGAAAGTCTTAGTAATTTTTCAATTCCTTACTTCTGTTGTTTAGATCACAGTGAATGATTTACAGTATCTAACTAACTATAAATGTTATTCCCAATTGTTTATAAAAGTCTGCCATGCTTATTTCCAAATTTTTAAGGCAAGGAATCCCATTTGCCTTAACACCTTTATTTATTTTCACTACAGGCCTATAAAAAAATCATCCACTTTTTCTAAACTTGTGCCTGTTTTAAATTGTGACTTATGTGCTCACTAACTTTCATCTGGTTTTGTCATACATTTCTGTGTTATATTTTTTCCTTAGGATACTGTGACCTGGACGTGGCAGGGCTATTCATTGTAAGTTTCTTAATCCTACTGAAAATAACATACAGAAAATTTTCTCATGCTGCTCAACAGTCTGCCAAACAGATTCCATTAAGCCAAGACACATGTTCTTCTAGATCTGTTTTTGTGACAGGGAAATACCTGAGGATAGTGCTGTCATGCAGTAGATTTCATACCTGAATGGCCAGAGAAAGGGTTAGCAAAGGAAATATTATTTCCAGTTCTGCTACTCTTTTTTTTAATCTTTTCTCCTGTTTCATACATTACACTAGAACAAAGGAAAGAAAACTGTTAAAGAACCTTCCCAACTGCACTGAAAATATGTCTGGAAAATACTTTTCACTTTACAAACTTTCATTAAAATGTGCATTTTCAGAATCCCTAAACCTATTTTCTCGTGGAATATGTAGTGTGTATGTGTATCTAAATATATATATATATGTATATATACTTTTCTAATATATATAACCCTAACATCTGCACACTTAGACAGTGGACATGATGAGAATGTCCATTTCAGTTTCCCAAGATTTTTTGCTGTTATTACTATTGTTGATACATTTATCAGCATGCTGAGACTAATGAACATTGCAAATTCAGTACTTACTACAGATTTCCTGTATGGAGGATTTACGCTGAAGGATTAAAATAGAGCTTTATCTTCAGTTATGATAGATGGAGTAGGAATAGGCAAAGAAAGAAAAGAAATCAGAGGTATTCCCATGGGAGGGAGGAGGCTGCCCATTCACTCAGAATGGAGAAATGCTCTGAGCCTGGTGGCTGGATGGTGAAGGCTCAGATCAAAACCTGTGAGCAGGTGAAGGGAACTGCTTGGCAAAATCATGAGGAGAAAAGGGGTGAATGGAGAAGAATCCATAGATTCCTAACAAAACTAGCTGGAGCCAGGAGAAGACTATTCCCTGCACAAACATGCAGAACTGCTCACTCTTTGTGAAACTTCCTGGATATTGCAGCAGGACGGGTCAGTACCAGTCTCCTTCTCAGAAACCTGCTGACATTGTTCCTGCTTTCACTTACTACTTCTCTCTTACTTTTGTGCTTGCTGGGAGGAATACCTGAATTCCATGTGTTAGAAAAGCAAGCATTAAGAGTGGACTCATGCAGGAGATAGACAGGATCTCATAGGTTCTCTTGCCTTTTCCGTTTTCTTTTTTCATTTTGTCCAAAACAAGAACAGATAAAGACTGCTTGGAAGTTTTCTATTATAATACACCTGCTGTAAAGACCAAATGTGCATTTTGCTTAAAAATCACAGTGAAAAGAGCAAGTCAGAAGTGACTGTGCTTATCCTCTTTAGCAGTTTCTACCTCCCCCTAGCTTATCTGTTGGTCCTAAGATTTGTGACGTTTTAAAAAAGCACTGATGGTCCTGACCCTACTGGCACTTCATTAACACATCTGTGTAAATGTTAACTATAATTTGCAAAATGTCTAGCAAATACTGACAAATCCAGTTCTGCATAAGGAAGTTACTGGTCCTATTTTGCAGCTGAGAGAATAAAAGATAAAGTTACTTCTCAGAATCAAAGCTCTTAAAGTTTAAAATGCAATATCCATGGACCTCCTTAAAGAGTGGGAGACATTTTACTGGTCAAAGAGCTGTGCAGAATTGTTAATGGGCATGAGAGCAGACAAGTTGCCTGCCCTGTGAGCAAGCAGCAGCTATATGCAGAAGCCCTGTTAGAAAAAATGTGAAAAGTAGCTTTTTAGGAAACTTCACTGCAAGGTACTTAAAAACCTTGCCTAATATTGGCTTTGTTTTTTGTGCTTTAAAAAGTTTAATCTGCTGACATGCAAATACTTCTGTTTTCAGTAAGTAAAATTTATTTTTCTTCCTCTTTGCCTGCAGTAAAGAGCTGTGCATAATGACACTGTGTCAGATCTTCACAAGATTAGAAGTTGAGGTAAGAACTGGAAATATTTTTTACTAGGATTTAGCAACCAGGGCATATCTGCTTTAATATAAATGCATTATTCACATTATTAGTTATTTTTAGTGAACAATAAAAAAATTCTCAGAAACAAGAAAAAGCATCACAGTAAGTAATAGATTTAATTTGTTGTCCATGTGTATGTATCATTCTGATGAGTTTCTAAGATAGCTGCCAGAAATCTCTTTATTTTTAGAGCCTTATAAAATCACTGTTAATTAGCACCACATGAATTCTACAGATGTTTAAGAATTAACATACAGTCTGACAAAGGTAACAGCTTCTTTTTCCCCACCCCCCCATTTCTCTGATCCCTTCAAAGTAACCTTCTATTCCTCACCATCTTCCCAGCCTGGACTCTCATAGATTTCTACAACTGAGAGCTCCTTCAGGTGCTTGTGCTGAGCCTCACATAAGGAACCAGTTCCTTTGATCATTAAACTCCACTGTGCAGCCCAGAGACAGATGAGCGACACTGAAACAGTATCCACAGTTCTCAATGTGAGCACCCACACTTAACTGCTCCCTGTCAAACAGGCAACTTTCAAAACACATTTCTTACCAGACCACAAAGATTGTCAATGTGGGCTAAGTTGGTTTAGGAACCTGAGGAAGGGGAGAAAATGACATGTTTTGCTGTTTATTTGCAAAACATAGAAGTTAGCAGAGTCCAAAGCTTTGTGAATACAAGCAGTGCTGTTACTGCTAACAATTGGCAGTGTAGTCTGTGTTGTGGAACAAGGAAATTCATTTTAAGGGAGCATCTTGTCGCTGTATAGTGCATGCATTAGACACATATTTGTAGAAGGTGTCATCAAGAGATAATTCTCCTAGTAATTTTGTTCAGTAGGATGTAGCTATGGAATTTATATACATGGGAGCGAGAAACAGTTAATGTAGCCCTTAGAATAGAAGAAAGAGTTTCCCCTTACTATAGAAACTGTAGAGTTTTCCCCTACTTCAGAACAGAGCTCAGACTTGTTTGTTGGAAAATAAGTTTCATGTTCCAAGAGATGAACCTGAAGCATGAAAAAATTTGTAGCTTTCACAGCAGCATGTTTCCCCAAAATGAAACTAATTTCTTAGCATCAGTGCAAAAGTTTCTGAAAAGAGAATGGACACATTTTCCTATGGAAGGAGAGAATCCAACTACTCCTTTTAGGAGGGGACATTTCTCTTGGTGTCCCATCCTGTGAGCAAGTAGCCTGTCCACTCCCTGCAGTCTTGCAGTGCCTCTACCTGCGGTGCAGGAGCAGTGACAGGCACCAGGGCTGTGTGTCCATGTCCAGTCCAGCTCTAATACATTGGGATGTTGAACAGAAACTGAGCCTGGCAGTGAGTTTTAGGGCTGCAAATTTGCATTTGGCAAATTCTGTAGGAAGAGAGACTAAGTCACAAGCAGATCAGAAAAACATTTTTTCTGCTGAAAGAGGTGTGAAGAATTTTTCTTACAGGACTGAGTTTGATGGAAGATGTACTTGCCACTTTCCAGCAGATAAGTAGCTGAGGGTGTGAGATCATGCAGCCACTTCAGGAGGTCAAGAAACCAAATTCTTGCTCCTCAGCTGCTGATTCTGGCAAACAGGTTTTATGAATAATTGTAGGGGGTTTATTTGAAGGGGGTGAAGGTGATGTTTAAGCTGCCAGAAATTTACATTGCTCTGTGGGCAACACCTGAGCCTCAAGTGAAGTAATGACCACTTTCAAAACCATGACCATGTTTGTGTAGATAGACCTGGAGTTATGACTTCAGCTCACCCAGTGATGACATGGTTTTCTGTGCATTGTGTGCCTGTGCTTTCTCAGTTTGAGTTATGTGTCTTCTGAAGGGGAGTTGTAATAACCAGGGACCCATTTCAGACCTTGAACAAAGCTGGCAACTGCTTACAGAAGGAATGAAATCTCAAATATTCCTTGAACAGCTGGACCTCTCCTCTCCTTAGAGGGGAGACAACTTTCAGTTATAAACAGAAAATTGTTATGGTTATTTGACAAATAACCAATTCCATAAACTCACTAGTTTTAATCATAAAGAGATAGCATTCCTTAAAAACAAACTTTTTAAAGGCTTCAGGATGAACTGTGTTTAGATAGGACAGTTAGCACTATCATAACACATCACCAGCAACTGCAGTATAGCTGAAGCAACATACTGGCACATAGTTCACAACTTTCTTCCAATGAACCATGAGCAACACCTTATTTTGAAGTTGTTGTATTCCAGGAATTAAGGGCAGGGTGCAGAGCAGCAGAACTCAGATAAATGATAGCTGGGAAAAGGCACAGTAAACAGGACTGTGAGCAAACACTGTAGACTGAAGTAGAAAGAACAAAGAACAAAGCACTCCTCCACACACACTACTTTGCAAACAGGTGCTGGTTCATGCCACAATAGATCATAGTTCATCTAGAGGCCATTTTAGTGAAAAGGTACTTCCAACTTTTTACATATTAATACTGAATCCTCAATAGCAAACATGTTACTGTTTTGATAACTGCAATATTTCCTAGGTATGGGAGGAGAGGGGGTTATTGAGATTTTTACTTTCTGCTTGGAATTCCATAATTGTGTCCAGTTAGTGTGCTACTTAGAACTATGATTCCCTAATGTTTTTGTTAGGGGGGAAAAATGTGCAGGAAACTTATCAGTCACGTGTTGACAGATACAGTCAACAGGTGCGAGGTGGGACTGCAATGTGTTTTTAAAAACATCAAAACTCTCACATACCCTAGTCCAATGTATAACATCACTTGAAAAGGGTCTTTGAAAAGAAGTGTGCAGTATTTCAAACTCACATTCTTACCAATGCAGCATTTAATCTTCTAACTAAGTATGTATTTATTATACTTTATTTCTTTTGGGGGTTGATTTTGCATATTAAAGAAGCTTCTGCCAATCCTGAAGAGGTAGTTTTGCAGTAAATCTTATTGTGTGGGGAGGGCAGAAGAGCCAGAGCAGTTTCTAATGTGGCTGAGACCTCTAGCGCCCAGTCCTTTCATTGCATGGCTGATGTTTTTCTCCTGTTTTCCCCCACTCAAACCAAAATAAGAAATTGCGCGTGTTCCTAATGAAATGGTAACTATTGAATTGATTGGATAACTTATCCCTTTCAGTTTCTGCCTGTTCATGTTCCTACTGAGGAAGAAAAGAATGATCCAATTCTTTTTGCCAACAGAGTCCGACAAACCATGGCAAAGTAAGTAATCAATCATCAATAAAACCTTTGAGAACTGTTCTTTTATATCCAGTAATTCCACAGGTAGCCTAGCCATAAAGTAAAATTTAGTCCAGTCCCAGGTAGGAATTGCTCTAGATTATCACTGAGGTGTCAAACTCCTATACTCTATTACCCTGATTGTTTTTACATGGAGCATAAAGAAGGTTGACTTACATTGGAACATGGTATGTTCAGTTCATAGAAAACTGGAATAAAATTATCTCTTCTTGCTTGGCAAGAGTAAGTGGGTGGTGGTTTGTTCTCCAGCATTACTGGGTTGCATTTACAAGATTGTAAATCTTAAAACCTCATGGTGCTGCTGCCATAATGTAGTTTCCCAGTGTGGTTTCACAGTTTCATGAAATGGTGTGTGTTGCTTTGTCCTGCTTGCAGCAGTGCAAGAATGAATTACCATTTGTTTCACATATCAGAGAAGGGAAACCGTCAACAAAAAGTTATTTTCATATAAGAAATTGATTTTGCTCTTTCCTTAATTTTATTTCAGTGCTTTGAATGTGCCAGTCACTGATCACACTTTTGAAGATTGCAGACTGATGATTTCAGCAGGACAACTGACTTTACCCATGGAAGCTGGGCTGGTGGAATTCACCAAAATTAGCAAGAAACTCAAGTAAGGGAAATTTTATCTCTTGGTAGAATAATGAGAAAAGTGCTGCAGGTGTTGATGGCCATCTGCCAAAGGTTAAATTTCCAGAGAACAGGCTTGGCCATGTGTAATGTAGTGTATTTCTGCATACAACTTACATAAATTATAAGGAAATCAGATTTGAGGAAAATCCCAGTAAGGATTAATCCCAAGTAATTTTTGTGGCCAGTGTTGCAGGAGGAAAGATTGTTCTAATCTTTTATGAACTTACCTCACCAAAGGGTGAGAGAAGTAGAGCAGTACCTATTTTAAAGCACTCAGTGGTAATCTTGGTGCAAATTTAAATTGTTGTAGTGGTGAGGCACTGGCAGCTTGTGGTAGGAAGTAAAAATCTTCTTTTCAGCCTGAAACTTCAGCTTACTGTTCCTAGTTTTACTGTGCAGCCATGTATCACTAGTGATGTCAGTTTTTTTCTGTCTGGTTACAGTGGAATTTGAGGACTGAGCCATGTAACCATACTCCATCAAATAACCTGGCATGGCTGTGGTGAAATCTGAATGTGTGCAGTAAATCTTGACGTATGGTTCTGTACTATATATCCATTTATAGAACTCCATCTGGAATTGTTACATGACAATCCTAATTGTTCTTACTGAGGTGCAGTGGTGTATTTCTGCAGAGATCTGACACTTCTGAGGCTCTAGCAGTACTGGTGTTTGTGTAGAGAGTTGGCTAATAGAGCTGAGACCTGCTCCCTCTGTCAAGGAAATACTTACCCTAGAGCATGATGCAGCAAAATACTGCTACACCTGAATTTATGGTAATGAAAAGCTCCCTGCTGGAGCAGCTTAGTAACTGGACAGACAATTCTAGTTTTGGGAGTTATTCTGTGGAATTCTCAATTGACATACTCAAGCATAGAACTGCCTGTTTTTAATAATAATAACCAGAGGGGAGCAGTCCTTAATTACTGACTTCAAGTAAAATATCTGGTCTGAAGTACAGCATTAGAAATGCTGTACACACATGCCCTGTTTGGCAGTTTTTCATCTTTGAACACTGTAATAACTCTTGCTGAAATTCCATCTGTTTGAGAACTGCTGTATAGAAATATCTCGTCTCCCTCATGTTTGCATAGCCTAAAATGGAATCATGTCAGAGAGCAGCTGGACACTTTTGCTGCTATTGCAAGTGCTTCCAAAGGGGGAAGAATTGGAATTGAGGAGTTTGCTGAGTACTTGAAGCTGCCTATTTCAGATGTCCTCAAAGAGCTGTTTCTACTTTTTGACAGGGTGAGTAATTGGCTAACTGACTTGTTGACAATATTTTGTTAGAAATCACGTACCAAAATGATATTTATTGTAATTCATTATGTCCAGCTTAGTAAATGCTTCTTGGTTAACAGTTTCTGTAAGCAAGGTAGGTGACTCTTACAGTTTTGTTCATAAGTTTCACTGAAGAGAACATTCATTAGTTTTTTCCTTGTGAGATTGCAGCCATCCCTTGGACCACATTGCTGCAGCAGTCTCAGACAATAATCTTCATGCTGGTATTAGCTGAATATTTTCTTTTGCTGACTGCCAAAGAAAATATTCAGCTTTTGACTTTTGATCTGATGGGTATTTTGATAGCTTAGTTAGCTGTTGTAATTAATTAGATAATTTAAGGCAGAGTGAAGCTAACTGGAGTGTTAACTGCAACATTGGAGTGTTCCTGCTGTGCTTATGAAAAGTGCTTTGCAGGGACTCCTTATGCTTCTCTCCAGCCATAAAGGGCTGTGTGTTAACATGATCATTTAGGCTTTACCCCTAGTCAGTGCTAATCTCTCCAGTTTTCTACTTCTCTCAGAGGATGACAAAAATGAATGCATTTCCCTCTATACCAGAAGCATCACTGACTAGAGCAGAAATGGAATTAATCTTACTTCTTGGCCTCCACATGTGCTGCAGTGCACACAGCCTGTTGTCCTGCAAGTGCCTATGGACTGGAGGTTTTCTCTTACCATGAGAGCTTTCCCAACTCAGCATCACTCTTCCTGATCAGTTAGCCTTAGCAGTACACCTGGCCTTGAGAGGCCATGGTATATGCTGATTAAAACTGTTTCAGGATTTTTCCACATGAAAAGTTTTTACAAGCTCTAAAATGGGAAAGAGCCAAGCATATTTCCTGAACTGCTGAATGCCTTGAAGCTCTAGCAGAGTTAGGTACTCATCCTTTTGCCATTCCTGCCTCCCCATCTTGGACCATTGGCTCCTGAGGCGTGTAGTCTGAGTCCTGAAGCACAGTACCTACATTAGAAATGTGCTGTGGCAACCAGAGTAATTAAGGGCAACCATACTCCTTTTACTTTCTTTTTATGGCACAACATCAATGACTAGAACTAGCAAAGTAATGCTGAATTCACTAAAAAATTGAGAGAATAAAAGATTGTAAAAACAAGCAAGTGGAAGGCTGCATTCACCTTTAAGGAGATCAGCACAACTGAGGAACAGTCATGCACATCTAACAGGGTTGTTTTCAAATTGCTTCAGGTATGAGCACAGGCATTCTGAGACTTCTGCTTTGTGGGTTTCAACCTCTTTTTTTTTTTTTCTTAAAATGGTTCCTCAAATCACATAACAATGCAAAGAAGAAAAAAAATAGAGGCATAACAACATCTGACAGAAACTAGTGAGACGTAACTGGCAGCCAGAGACATGCACAGACATGGTGAAGTCTAAGCATGCAGATGAGCTGTGTTTTGCCCACGCCCAAGTCAGACACAAAATAGCTTCGGAGAGCTACGGATCTCTACGGAACACTGGATCTCTGAGTATCTCACTTCAAAAAATCTTCAAGATGTTCTTGGCTAAAGCTTTGCTGAGCGGAGGAAGTAGTAGTGGTCGTGGAGGAAGCCTTGCACGTGGCCTTGGAGGGCTCCTAACAGGAGGTGGAGGTGCAGGGAATATTGGAGGACTTGTTGGAGGTCTCGTCAACCTTATAAGTGAAGCGGCAGCTCAGTATAATCCAGAGCCACCTCCACCTCCTCGCAGTCATTTTACAAATGTGGAAGCTCAGGAGAGTGATGAGATCAGACAATTTCGTCGCCTGTTTGCCCAGCTTGCTGGAGATGATATGGAAGTGTGTGCCACAGAGCTAAGGGACATCCTGAACAAAGTCCTTTCCAGACACCAAGACTTGAAGACAGACGGCTTCAGCCTGGACACCTGCCGTAGCATGGTCGCCGTCATGGACAGCGATGCAAGCGGCAAACTGGGCTTTGAGGAGTTCAAGTATCTGTGGAACAACGTCAAGAAGTGGCAGTGTGTGTACAAGCAGTATGATACTGATCAGTCAGGCACTGTTGGGAGAGCCCAGCTGCCAAACGCCTTGAAGGCTGCGGGGTTCCACCTGAACGAGCAGCTGTGCCGGGTGATCGTGCGCAGATACGCCGCCGAGGACGGCAGCATGGATTTCAACAGCTTCATCAGCTGCCTGGTGCGGCTGGACAGCATGTTCCGGGCCTTCAAGTCCCTGGACAGAGATGGAAGTGGGCATGTCAGAGTGACCATTGAAGACTGGCTGCAGCTGACCATGTATTCGTGAAGGCGTGGCAAGGAAGGAGCTTTGTCTGGAAGATCCACGTGGAGGACTAGAATCCTCTGCTGTACAACTGTAGTCTTTGCCTTTAGTCTTTCTAGGGCAGGTGTAGGTGGCTCAGTTTCAAGTGATTCCCCCTGTGCATGCACTAGTCTGCTTTTCTGAGGGTTTTGTGTAGGTTGTTGATTGGGCAGTTGCATAAGTCTGTCTTCAGAAAATTCTAGACTAAGGTTAGGGAATATATTGGAGAGATCAAGGCTTAGTTACTTTTTTTCATGTAAAGTGTCTTGTATATGAGTATAACTATTATATAAAAAAGCTCCTAAATTTGGTGTTGATGTTGCTGTTCTGATTTGTCAGCAGTCACTAGGCTGGAATAAAGGCTGTTTGCCTGAAGGCAGTCACTGGTAGAGTCTTGTGCAGTTATTTCTAATAAGGGGAAACACATTAGAGTTGCAATAACTGTAATGATCAGTGAACTTACATAATAATTCAATTTCCTTTCTACTTCTGCTTTTTCATGCTTGGCTGCTGAAGCTAAACCTCAGTGCTACTGTCATAGCCAGAACAAAATCGAAGACTTACGTGAAGCTACTTTTGCAATGATGATCTTCCTGCAGTTCCATGAACTAGTCTTTTCTCTCTTTCCTTCAAGTCTAAACATAGTTATAAAGCAAACAACTTAAAATACTACATTTATATTTAGAGAAACTTGAAATAATTATACAGTCACATAGCAGACATCCAGCCAAAGTCAACCTCTGGCTATCTGAGTGAAATTTTGTCAGAGTGCAGCATCCCACTCAAGGTAATTATACAATTCTGGCTAAGATGTCAACTTCTGAGTAAAAGAAAAAAAAAAGGAATAACGTAAACTGTCAAAGGTACAGTTCTTTGAATTAAGGATTACATTGTTGATCAAAACAGCTCTTGCACAAGGCAGATTTTTTGGCAAGGCACTGCTGCTTTAAACAAAAATTGTCTCGGGTGTGTACGAGCTGGCTGGCATGTGAAAAGAGGAGTTAAATAGGCAGCCTGGCACTAGAGGCAGTCTTCAGATGTGAGTCCTCATGCCCCTGCCCTTCCCCAGGGACACAGCACTGACTCATTGAGAAATAACACACAATACCTGCAGGCCATCTGCATGTTAATGGAGTGCTGTGGTTTGGTATGGTCTGTAAATTTCCATAGCTTTGATTTCTAAATCTTGTGCTTATACTTGGCAAATAGTATTTTTCAAATGGATGAGATATCCTCCCTGGTATACTTGCAGAAACCTTTTACTTGAAACTAACTTAGAATTTTTTTTTTCCTGCTGCACTTCATTTAATAGCAAGCAGAAAAATATTCATATTGTCCCAGAGAAAAGAGGCCATTTCCTTCCTAATGGCATGCAGCCTCCCAGTTCTTCGGTGGAAAAGCTCTCAGTTATCCATTGTGCCACATAGTGCCATTTGGGCTCTGAGTAATAGAAAAGTGAGCAGGAGCTAAAGTGTGATACCTCCTCAAAAGTATTGATGCAGTAGTACTTTATACTGCATCTGGCTTGCAGTCCCCGTGCAAATCTAAATGGAAAATGCTTATGACAGTGCAACTTTCTTGTTTTCCAAGGTCCAAGATTTACTGTATTATATATTAAAAAAACCAACAACAAAATGCCAGTTACCAGAGCATGCTATAGAGAAAATAGTAGCAGAAAGCTGGCTTCCTTAAAGAAAACAAGAGTTGTTAAGGTTACATCATTATGTTTTGATTGTTTTGTGTAGCATAACTACAAATTCCCAAATTCTGATGTTCTCCTTTGCCATTTAGAGAACTGGAGCTCAGCTCACGTGTTGCTTCCTTAAAATATTCTTTGGTACATAGGCTGCAGACACAGTTAGTTATGCATTGAAAGAAAATTGCAAGTGCTTTTTGCTTTTTTGTGGTGTTACACAAGCACTGAAGGTTTTCCTGTATTTTCAGTTTAACTTCCATTTCTTTTTCTAGGCAGCAACCCCATAATTTCTCCTTAACCAGAATGCCAGAGCATTTGGAAGTTAGCCAGCATCCTAGAGTTTTGTAGAACTAGTCACAACATGATCTTGCGAGCATAGTAACTTCATTTCCTACTAAGATGGCTGGAGTTCTGTCTATCAGACTGCACTCAGTTTTGATTACTGAGTTTTCTCACTTTAATAAATATAATATGACCTTTATTTTGTCTTTTTTATAGTCAGATTTCCATGTGCAGCCACAGCTGTGTTAACTTCTGAAAGAAGTTGTTTTTAATTAAATTATTTTAAAGTTTACTTCTCAATTCTTTTACTGTGATACGTATTCTTAACTTTGAAAATAAATTTTAAAAATACACTAATCACATCAAACAATCCTTTGCTAAGAATACAGCCTTCAAAACTGTCCAAAAATAATATTCTGTGGAACTTTGAACAAATATTATCTACACTCTTGCTTCAGTTGTTTTAAGATTTTATGTTTAGATCTTTTATCTCTTGAGAGCTACAATGCGGACAGAATACTGCAAGTCAAACTCTGCACCACAATGAGAGCACAGATTTGTAAATAAAATGACATGTGTGGGACAGCATTGTCCTTTTCTAGTGATTGAATCTCTCAAAATTTATAACCCTTAGACACCCATGAAAGTAACTTAAAAGTTCGTATCTTTGCTCAAAAGTTTTCCTGAAATTCACAGGTTTCTGAAGTATGAGATGTTCAAAGTCAAAAGATCAATCCAAAAGATTGATTAGACCATCAATATAAGGAAAATAGCAGTTGTCTGTACAAAGAGTCGTGCATTGGTTTTGAAGGCTAAATAAAATTATATCTTAGAAGTTTTAAATCCTGTGAAATGTATAGCTTGATGATGACAAGTTAGTAATATTGATTTCATTATATTATTACACATATTTTGTTAATCAAAAACTATCTCAAAATCTAAATTCAATTACTAAAATCGTTGTTTTGTAGCACCCACAATCTTCAAAGCCCTCTACAGAGCAGCCTTAGTATTCTCCCCTGGCATATTGCACTGTTCAGCTGCAGAAAACCAAGAGCAGAAAGGTTAAGGTTGGTATGCTCAAGTGGACATTAGAAGTTGGTCGGAGAGCCAGAAATAGAATCCTGGTCTGGCTCTTTACTGCAGATTTACCCAGCAGACCACCCCTCTCTCACTTGGCTGAAAAAGTTTTGTGGTGTTCTCATATGTAGGGATTCCACTTTTTAAGGAAATGTTTTTACTGTTGAAATGCAAAACATGTTATCCAAAAAGGGAACTCTGCTTTACACTTCAGTTTGCTTTTAAAACATATTTGATGAATGCCTTTATTGTGAATATTCAAAACCATGAACAATTTGTCATCTCTGTTATGCTGTCATTACCTGCTCTGTGTCCCACCATCTAAGATTTGAAGATGGCTTTTTGCCCAGACAGATGTTTCCCAAAACACTCAAGAAACTTCCAGTGTGGTGACAGAAACACTACTGACATAAGCATAGATTTCATCAGGTGTCTGCCATTGTCCCTATCTGCAAATGTAATGCAGCTTATGCAGAATTAATCACAAATCCCATCAAAGCAAGCTTCGAATGTTTTGTTGATGTAGCTTTGTAGTTAACACATTGAAATGTTTGTTCAGATCAAAAATTATTAACTAGAATTATTACAGAGGCTGTTCCAATGAATTCCTTGCCTGTCTGGCTTAAAAGGTAGGACAGTGCATTGGCTTCCAGATAGCATGTAGGGCAGTGCATAGGCTTCAAAGGAAAGCTTAAGATAAACCAGGTAGATTTGGTTGTCCTTTCACTGACATATATTTTATTGCTGAAAGTTCAAACTCAAAGCAACAGCCTCACCCTTGGCCTGTTGATTCTGGCTTGTTGCATTGGTCTCTGAACTTCAAGTGCCAGTGCTGCATGCACTGCTACAGTTATTTACCTCAAACACGTGGATTCCAGTTCCTTAGAGCCTTCCTGAAGGTCGTGGACTAAAGAAAAGCAACATCTTTTTTGTTTGTGTTTTGTTTGTTCATAAAATAGAACTCTATACCCAGTTTGTAGCTATTGAAAACACATATGTTGCTATTCCAGCCTAAGTATTACGGATTTAGTGTGTTTAGGTTTTTTCCCAGGAAGAACAAAAAACCTCTAGTATTGTAAACTGCCTTAGTGCATGTGTTGTTTGATTTACAGAAGAGCTTTTAAAGTGATTTGCAGTATTAACTATAACTACTGCCATGCATGTTTGGGTTACAGAATGGAGATGGCACCATCGACTTCAGAGAGTATGTAATTGGTTTGTCTATTCTCTGTAACCCAGCCAACACAGAGGAGACTATTCGGATGGCATTTAAGGTAAGTTCAATTTAGTGTAAATCTACAAACCTGACAAATCAAGACTGACTGTAAGTCTGTTAGCTTTCAAATCATAAGTTTATAGCTTCAATCTGTTATGCAAATGTGAGTAATTCTCTTAAACCAATTGACATTTAGAGTGTGGAAGGGAAGGGAAGAATTGCAGGCATCATAAAGAAGGGTTTCAAAAGCCATCTGAAGGCACTAATGAATATGTAACTTGGCAGGGTAACTCCAAAAATTATTCAGCAGCACTTGTAGTTTTTTCGCCTGAGGTTTTTTTCTGCTGTTTCTGTTCTGCTGTTTTTCTGTTATTACAATAGATGGAGTAATATCCTCTTATGGGTCAAGCCTCACTACAGTCATTATTCTTAACAAAGAGGATGGGGGAAAAATTAGGGGTTTTCAGGACTGGCACATTCAAAACTGGGCTGCATCGAAGAACTGCTGGCTTGTCCTGTGGTACCCTGATAGTACAAGCAGTCAAGGAGCAGTAGCTCCTTTCACATCTCAGATATATGCAGGCAATGCATGATCAGGGATTCCCATGTGAATCCTTGCTCTTTCTTTAGTAGCTCTTTGACACAGATCTAGTTGTTTTACCCATTAATCTGGTCTTATGAACTCTATTGAGATACTACTCGTGTCCATTGTAAACTGCTTCCTTCCTAGGACTGATGCAGACTTGGGAAGTACCAGAGGTTTTGTGGCAATTCATTATATCCACTGGCTTCTGTTCAGATAAGCATTAGAGCTGTTCAGGGTGAATTGTTCATTTTTAGGGATGTTTCATCAGTACAGATTGCTATGAAGAAGCAAGCCTAGCTGTGGTTGCCAGGCTCTGACACAGCCTGGTCAGGAGAGGAATCAGCAATATTCTCAGGCTGTCCTGAGAAAGTTCTGAGGGAGTGCAAAAAGAAATGTAAACTGTCTTGTTGTAGGTGAGCTACATGATGTTGTTTGGGGATGTTTTTCAAGAGATTGTTTTCTTTCCTTCACCAATAGGCTGAGGGGGTGTCTTTGCTTGTTAACCTGCTGACCAATGTGAATTATCTAACAAAGGCATCTATAAAAGTCCAGTTCTTCTCTTAATGAAGGCTTTTTAACTTCTCTGCCTTTTGATGCATTGGAGTGTTTATTGTTGCTGAGTGAATTCTGCAGTGACACCTAGCAGCTATTGTTGCTGTTCCATTGTGTTGTATCCTAGACTATACTCTTCAGTATTTTAACAAGTGTACTGATTATAAAATCAGTAATTTGTTTTAATTTCCAGTTTCAGCACAAAACAACTGGTTCAGCTGGTAAAAGCCTGTTTCAGGCTAAAATGGAACTATGGGTTCCTTTTGCTACTTGTTTTCTGTGCCACTAATGTCTTTTCCTTCACAGTGGCAAAGTTTGCCTGTAGCAAGTTTTTAAGAATTACAGTCATCCATCCCTTGTATTTCTCCAGGGATGATTCATAGCAGATGGTTACTGTCACTGCACTGGGAAGGATGGGATGATCGGTGTATATCAACTGCCTGCATTCCAGGAACAAAATTCCTTGTTAATTACAATTAATTACAATTAATTCCTTAGTGAGTGGTCACTAAAGTGGTCACCTAAAATTTAGGTATGTCAGAGCATAAACTATGATAGCAAGTTTCATCTGGTAGCAGATGTGCTGTAACCTAATGAAAATGGAGACTAAAACCTAAGATGTTCCAGTATAGACTAGCTGAATCCAGTAGACTCTTAGCATAGCTCATGGTAACAATAAGCATACATCTTTGTTCATGTTTTATCAATTTTGTATTATTTTTATAAGTGAACCAATGTGAGGTTTGTTTTTTTTTTGGCAGAATGTTCTATTCCCAGCTATAGCATGGACATTGCTCTGCAAAGTGTCTGCTTAGTCTTATTACTTAGGCTCTTCAAATCCCAGGCATTGTTCACAGAGCTCCTGAATGCCAGAAGCCAAGATGAGTGGCTAATGTGCACAGAGGGTTCATAGGCAAAGTGATGCCAAAGTATTTCTACACGTTCTGTCTCTTCCAGCTCTTTGACATGGATGAGGATGGCACTATAACAGAAGCTGAGTTTGCTTCTATCATTCAGTCAGCACTGGGGCTGCCTGAGCTTGATGTTTCTGTGCTCTTTAAAGAAATAGATGCAGATGAAACTGGGAAGCTCTCCTACGGTAAGTTACGTCCTTTTGTTAGAAAGAATACTCTGATAGTCATAGCGACTGGGAGTTTCCTTTTTTAATTCCCTTAAATTCCCTGATGGTTCTCATACCTTATTTCTGGGGAGAACTGTTGAAGCACAGACTTAAGATACTTTGTGTGATGCTCTTGTGTTTTTTTAAAGAGAACTAACTGGAGATCAGCTTCAGTGAAAGAAGCAGGCACTGAAATTTTCTTTGATTCTGTTGCTGCACTATAGCATCTGTGTTTTTTAATGTTTTTCAGAGGAGTTCAAGAACTTTGCGCTCAAGCATCCAGAATATGCCTCGTTGTTTACTACATACCTAGATCTACAGAGACACCAGTTAGATATGCTTGAGGAGCATGACACTGAGCCACCCAAAGGCAAACACAGCCTGGTTAGGAGCACAGCCCTGGTCTCAGAAACAACACCACTTGCAAGAAATAAAGTCTGTCCTGAGGGCAATGAAGAAGATAGCTCAAGTACTTCTGACAAAAAGGAGGACTGAGAAGAGTTAAATAATTCAGCTCTTAAATTCTACAGGATTTTTCCCCAGCTGTTCATAAGCACAACTAATGTAAAGTAGGGATGGAAGTTACAATTTAAAAAATGTTCTTTTTTTTTTTTCTTTCATATCAGGAGGAGTTATTCCTGTTTGATTGTAAGGGAAAAACCACTGTTGAATCCTTAATGTCAGCATCACAGTACAGGGAATGTTGTTCAGTGTCTTCCAAGTTCATGCTTCCACAAAAGTAACAGGTGTGCTAAGAGGGGTACGAGGCTCCAGCACTGCAGTGACCTCTCAGAATGGAGACTGAGGAGTCCACTTGTCTAAAAATAAGTGGAATTTTTGGTGCTTCTCAATTCCTCTACATCTCCAACATGACTTAAGGGAAAAAAGTCATGCTACAGTGTTTTAATTTGCAGTATCACTTAGCTATTCTCAAGTTTCTGACTTACAGGAGTTATAGGAATTTGAGAGTTGATGATTATAGTTTTTGGCTGTCCTTAGATTGCCCTTAACTACTTATGAACCAGAAAGCCTGAGCTTCTGAACAAGACCTGCTGGTTCACTGATGTTAACAGAAATCACTTTAGGCCTAAAAGCTGGTGACAGATGGAAATGTCTGCACTTCTAACAACAAAAACTAATTGGAATTCCAAAATAGGAGCTTACAGTCTACAGGAAAATGCAGACAGTAAGACCTAAGAATTAATGGACTATTTAAAAATAAATACCATGTTGTTTACAGTAACAACTGTTCAGATCACATTGGGAGGAGCATTTCAAACTTGTGTATTTTTTTATTCTCACAATTATCAACAGAGGAATGTGACCTTGCTCTGCAAAGGTTGAAAGGCAAATATGCTGTCAAACCATAGTTCTAGTTCTTAGTATCTACTCTAAAGCTGTCTCCTAGAAACCATGTTTGGATTACTGTGCATTACTGTGCCATTACTCAGTGTTCTTGGGGTTTGGTTCAAAACCAAGCGCTTTCTAGTCAATTATTTGAGTATGTTTTGCCTCGGTCCTCTCTAGTGCACTGGAAATTGGGCCTTTACCTCTTTCCATCCTTCATCTGAATGCACTTTATGCAGTATTTAAAATATATAGCTAATTAGGCAATTAGTATTAGGCAAATACTTATCAATAAAAACTTGGAAGGGATGAAACGAGAAAATATTTTCAAATTAAAACTGAGATGAGCGAAGCCTAGACTGTCTAGTACCAATAATAACCAAATTTCAGCAGGTTTTCATATGTGAAATGGTAACCTCTGCCTCTAAGTTATTGCTTTCAGTCTGGCCACAAGCTCATTGCCATGTTTTACTTTTCTGTTTATAATTGTGCCTCTCCTGATGTTTCATGTGCTTAAAATAAATCTATATTTTTTAAAAGATTTTACTTGAACATCTGAGTCTTTTTATATTTAGTACAGTAGGAAGGGTACTTTGTCTACCACAAGGGGCTGGGGGGGAGTTTCCAGGAAATCATGCTTAAGATGTCTTACCTTGGTAAATTCAGTGCAGCCTGAAGTTGGCAGTTTCAGTTCTTTGTATGATGACATTCTGCTTTATGGTGGGGCTGGAAGAGTAGGACAGGAGCAATGCTCTTCCAAAGAGTTACTTCTGGTGACTGCCTCAACAAGAGGGATTATGATATAAAGGTCTGCCAATCCATGGAGAGAGACCTCCATTTTTTGATGGAAAATAAGGCATCACCATTTACGTGTAAAATGAGTGACTTCAACCACAGTTGAGATGTAACAATCATGGCTTTGAGTATTGTGAACATTAGGAGAGTATTTTCTTCCAATTAGAGAAGAGGAACAGGAATACAGTTAACTGGAATACATGTTAATTCTTAGCAAGGATGCTTTTACCTAGCATGTTAACCAAAGTCCCAGCTTTTCAACCAGCAGTAACCTCTTCAAAGATGACTTCTACTCCAACGAGTAAAAAAAAAGATGGGTGGGCAAAGATGGCAAAGGAAAGCACTTCAAGATCTCCGGATGCAAAGGCTGCCTTACACACACTCCTGCTGGATCCGGCCACATTCAGCACCCAGCTGTGCTGGTGCTGTCCAATAGCACAGCATGTTTAGTAATTTTATAAAAATCTGCAAGTCACATAAGCCCTTTGTAGTTAAAGCTAAAAATATTATGTATATAAATCTTCCTATCCCTGTAGTTAGAGGAAAGGCCACAAATGGGTTTGGTATGTAGCAGTGATTTAACCATGCTCTGAAGAGAAATTAGCTAAACACTAGAGACACTAACTCAATATACACACATCTGCTGGATGTGCGGGAAGGGAATACATTAATTTCTAGGCATCATCGTGCCTCAGGGAGCTTTTAAAAAGACCAAACTAAAAGCAGTCTGCAATAAACAGGCATTACATTAAGTGGCAGAGCAGGAACTAAACAGAAAGAGAAGGTTAAAAATACTAAACAGAAAATGGCTCTCAATCAGGCATGAGGGATGACACCTTTCTGCCTTAGACTTCTTGAGGTGTAAGTTCGTAAGTCTATGGGCTGCTTTAGGATCATTGTGAGTCCTGCACAGCAGAAGAGTATATTTGGCCCCATATCACCCTAGAAAATATCATTTATCTAATCATAACTTCTCTGCCTTGCTTTGACATGGATTTGGTGATAAATCCTTCATGAATACAAAAATAAGACGCTTTAAAGTATGCAGAAACTCCAGCAATCTTAACATGGATGAGAATCAGACAAGGACAAGTCTGTTACAAGAGGGAAACACAACTTACTCACAAGAATACAGGCTCATGGGATGCTGTTATTCATGAGGTTTGATAACTATATACATTATAAATAAATCTCATTTACATTTTCAAAATCTAGAACACATGAAAGGCAATGCTGGGTCACCTAGACAAGTGAACCTTCTTTGTTCACCCTGGAACAATGAAAACACAAATACTACAAGTTTAAGGAAGGTGAATTAACAGGGTCTCCACTGGCCACAGCAGAGGTTGATTTCTGAGACAAGGACCTTTCAATCCAAGAAAATTAAAACTGTTTGTACTTCCTTTCCTGTATCAGTGTTATGGCCTAAAGAAGTGGAAACAGAGACAACACATCCAGGTTATACCTCTCTAAGACTTGATCCTAAACTGGCAAAACCACATAATTCCTGGTTGCTGTCTATCAGAATTATGAGGAGCAGTAACACTTTGATGGAAAGCATCTGAAAATGGCTCTCCTCACAGTCAGTAGCTGGGCAGCACCAATCAGAGGCACCATCAGTGACTGCTGCTCCTAAACTCTTGTGCTCATCTGAATCAGATCAAGTGAGGTGCCAAATCAAATTCCCACAATATTACTGTGAGTGTTACATCCTCTTCCTTATCAGCTTGCTCCCATGGCATGGGGGATGCAGAGGAGGTGAAGTTCAGTGATTCCTAAATAGTTTACAGGGGAAATTCTGCATGACAGCTGTGCACATTCATCCCTTCTCAAGTCCCCAGCAGGACTTAGAGCCCCAGGAATCCATCCAAGAGTTGTGTTGTGTGACTGTTCCATTGACCATTCATAGAAGATCTGCACAGGGTAAAGGCTGCTTGACCATATCTGCCATCTCCCTTGCAATTCCCATCTAAAACAAAGTATTCCCTGGGTATCAGAAGTCTGAGAAACATTTATCGAGACCTTTCTCCTATGGTGGTCAGCCCACCAGGGCCCTATTCCTGGATAACTCCTCAGGCACCATGCCAGTGCAAATAAATACACCATTCTGCCTGAGCAGGCTCCTGGTGATGTTTGCATAAGTGCCAAGAGCTACTCAGAGCCCGAGGATGTGGAAAATCAGGGACTAGAGCTTAGAAATTAAATGTAAAAAGTGTCCCTTCATATACGAACACACCCACACCGGACAGGGGTGCAAACTGTTTGACCACAGCCTTCAACAAGGAATGCAGCCTGAGATTTCATGCTGAGAATTACACAGCTCTCACTTTGAGAATGCCACAGGAGAAATTCTAAAGAAAGGCTTGGGAGGTTGGTAGCTACACTCTGTATGATTTGCTGGAAGATTGGACTCTGGTCAGTGCCCTTTGGCTTACCTTTTTCCCTTCTGTTTTGCATCTCTTGAAAAACTTACCTTTTGTCTCCACTTTCTCCCTCCACATTTCCACCTAAACCATAGCTACTACCATTAAAAGTTATATTCCACAATGATTAAAGTTAAATTTAAAGATTAAAACATAAAAATTACCAAATCTGGTGCGATTCAGAGGCAAATGCAGCATTCAGGTAACTACTTTTACCGGCCTGCAGTAAGATCAAACTTGTCAAAGGTTGCAAGGGATTTTAATGACATTGAATTAATTAATTTTAAATCTTTACTCAATGAAATAACATTTATTAGACTGACTAGCAGTAGGGAGACGTTTGTCAGCAGTGCTTAAGTTGGCAGACTCTCTGTTACTATACATAGCCAGAGAGGCAGAAAGTAAACATCTTATAGGATTAGCAGCTATGTTCATAGCTGAGATGAAATTTGAACATTTCATTAGTATAAGATTAATTCTGACATTTCATAAAGCCAAAATGCAAACAATAAAATGTGTCTGATATAAATACAGTATGCAGCACTTACTCAGATAAAGTTCAAGAAGCGCAGCAGGTTTAGTGCCATGACAAAGGAAATACAGGAGGGTCATTTAAGGACCCAAGTTCTGCTAAGCACTTCATTGTATTAATCCTGTAGGTATCAGCCAGATGCTTTGTACTTATTAAAAGCAGAAAACAAAACTAATAATCAGAAAACAGGGAAAATTTCCATGGCTAGTTATTGTAAGGATGCTGAAAACTGCATCACCATCTTCAAGGAACACAACACCACAACTGATTCATTTTTATTATTATGCCATCCTCTTAGTTTGCAATAATCTGTAACAACTACTGCTTGACTGGGGCGACTTCAGAGACACGTGACAATGTTATAATAGAAAATACTTCATTACCTTGGCTAAGCAATACTTTTCAAGCTCCTTCCTGCTAAAACAGTTGAAAGCAAATATATACTCCTCCTCTATTCTCACATTGTGATTATTCTTGATTTTCATGTTATTACATGCTTTACTATGCTGATAATAAATCAATATTAACTTTTTTTCATCTGTTAACTTTTGTTACAAGTTTTATTCCAGGAAATAGTCATCTGAAAACCTTCCTTTCAAGATTGAAAATGATATGTTAAAAAGAGGTTCGACCAAGGCTCCTCTCTAAAACTCCAGCTGCACATGCATTGCTTTGTTCTATACTGGGCATAGGTGAGAGCATTCCTTTGAAGGAGTGAGCATTCACTAGATTTAACCTGCCATTAAAGGCCTCCACAAGGGAACTCTGCACAGCCTCACCCATCTACTCCATTGCTCAATAATTTCTGCTACTAGAAAAGTTATTCTTCTGGTCTTGCCTGAATACTTTTGCAGCTGAAGTGTCGTGTTCACCTTGCTCAAGGAGAATTGATTAATTTCTATTTCTCTGCTGGATAACTATTTATAACTGCACATACCTTTATCCAGATCTTATCATCATGCCTGTTTCGCTCTTGCTTCTCCTAGTCTGCCTTTTTTAAGTCAAAACGCAAAATCTCTTTCTTTTTTCTTCAAAGTTTTCACTTTCTAGACTAATGATTGTTTTCATTTAGGTTCTCCAGAGAGAGAAGCTCTCAGCTTCAGCTCCAGACTTACCATTCCTCAGTAGACAAGAAGATTTTCTGTAGTTTGTATCTTAGTTTTATCCTTATGGTATTTGAAAGACCAGTTTATCAATAATATCTTGATCAGCTCAAATTATTGTTAAAAAGAGGTTTCTTATTTTTAAAAAAAACCCTTTATTTCCCTTTTGTTAAGGACATTATCTTCCTAAAACTTGACTAAGCATCTGACAGTGCACTAGAAGCAAAGCTTCTACAGATTAGAGAGACATGATGAAAGCTTAGAGGCTATAATTGTTCAAAAAGAATAATTTCCTTTTCAAAGGTAAACATCAGCCTTGCAGACAAAGATAAGGCCAAGTGCACAATTAGATACACAAGTCTGTGTTTCTGCTTATATCTCCTGATATCAAAGATTGCGGGAAAATTCAAAGTGTTTTCTTAAAACGTAAAAAAGAAATGAACAGGAAAAAGTGTAGGAGACTAGAAGGAGTCATACCAGAACTGCCAGCAGCTTTTAGAAAAGCTGTTTTCCTCAATGCCGGAAGTCTTTGAAACAGGAGATAACCAGCCATGAACTGCAGCAGCCATTCAAAGCAGGAATAATTTTAAATGTTTACTTTTTGTCCACTGGCCTTTCAAATGAAAGCATGCCAAATTCCATAATGTTATTTAATCACATCCTTAACAGCCCATCTCTTGTAAGCAGAAAAGTATACTGTCAATATACACAGTGGGGATAGAAACAGTGTCATTGTCACCTATATGGTTTAAGTTCAGGTTTGAACTATTATTAACTCAAAGCTGCACTAAGCCTAAAACAATCTTTGAACTAAGCACAGGCAGGAGCCATTCTTTCTACCTTTGGTATTACCAAATTTAAGGCAAAAGTCTATGCTTTATATAGTGCAAACTTCTCTTTTAGTAGAAAAGACAGTTAGTGGACCAAAGAGAACCAGCCCTTTGGGCAACAAGTACCAGGAGACACCTTTGACGATACTCTCCACTATTATTCATTTTATTAAAATGAACTTTGTGGCTTAGGCAGAAGAAACAGCCATTGAAGTATTTTATAAAGCACATAACAACAGTTTCTACCTTTCCTGGCTATTTAACAGTTTATAAATAGAAAAAGTAAAAAGAAAGCAACTACCCTGCCAAAAGTTGCACAGGAGGGCACTGGCACAGCAGACATAAAAACACAAGTTCTGACTCCTGAATAACCATGGCTGCTCATGGTGTGCCAAACCCTGTAGTCAAATTTGACATTCTTTGTTTTAACACTCCTACTAATTATTTTTTTTTCAGATGCAAGAAGGGGAACTCAGTATCAGACAATGAAAAGTATAGATTAAACAGATTTGATAGTTATGGTAATATGATGCATTTAGACTCTCCTAGCATCTTTTTCCCTATCAAAATACTTGTAGCTCTTACCTACAGCTATCTCTTGCTTGCTGTCACTAGGCATTTTTGTGATACCAAGCTTGATTTGTTCCACCATGACTCAGGGCATGCCAAGGTGCAAGAGAAAAAGATCTCAGTTCTCTATACAGTTACAAGGGTACATCAGCAAGGTCTGGCCCAGCAGAAGGTCAGTGTCTGACCTTCTGGTGGAGTCAGTCAGTCTCCATTTACTCTTCTTCCAGCTTAATGTGAACAATTTCACAGCAGACAAAAAGCCCCTCCCCTCCACCTAATCTCTTATTATTTTCCCTAGTGGAGTCCATCTAGCTTACATCAAAGAACTGCTCTCGTTAAGCCATTGTTTTATAAATTTGCTAATATTTTTCCTATCCATAATACAGAGGACACTGCTGATAGAAATATGTCAACAGGAAGACAAACAGGCAGCATTTGACATGCTATTAGTCTAAGTCTGGGTGGATAAATAAATCATAGATCACTTATTCACAAGGGGGAAAACACTGTTTATTTCCACTGGATTTATTACGCACACATCTCCCTTACAGCACAGTGACAAAACACACCCCACAAAAAAGGATGTCACAATGTACCCGAGAAAGGACTGTTGATGCAACCAGGACAAAGTATTCTCTCCTTAGAAAGGGCTTCAGTCTCTTGGGAATATATCACAATGGTCACACAAAATGAAGCCAGCTGGAAGTGTCCTTTAGCTATATCACTGTATATGGCAGGGTAATTCATCAAGACTGAATAATTCCTAAACACTGGATGTTGCTCTGGAAGTAATTTGTTCTATAAGTGCAATAAATATTAAGTATTTCACCCCTTTCTTTAAAATATTGCAAATTCCCACACTATTCTTAGATGAAAAATATATGCTAATCTAGTTTGATTCTGAATCAGGCCTACCCATCAGTGTACCCCACCATCTCCTAACTGAAAAAATAAAAAATTACTTAATGATGTTGTTAGCCATCTACCTACACTTCAGCTCTCCATAATAAATGATACTGATTCTGCAAAACTGAACCAAATTTATTTTGGTGACACTTCCTAATTAAGGAACTACCTTGGCAATTGTTTCAGATGCAACCTTAACTATGAAAAAAAGCCAGGATTATAAGGTTAGCGTCTCTTCTCTCTTAAAAACTTTGCAATCAGGTCACCCAAAATCTAAGGAATAAAACACATACAGATGTGGAGTCTTCAGTTAAAAGAACTTTATAGCCGGAGTCTTTACCGGTTTAATAGACCCTCAAAAGAAAATATTTACTTTGAGTTAGAAGTTTGTCATTACACAAGTGCCTGTAACCCACTGATGCTATGCACTTTCAGACAGTGAGGGAATGATTAAAAAAAATCAAGAGCTCTTCTTTATTTTTTCAGAATTACTTCAGAGGAAGCGTCTCAGATAGGAAAAAATTTACCTTGATCTCTAGATAAATGCTGTGTGGAAGTATTCAGAGACATAAAGTCATTTTGTTTAAAGGGCAAATGTGTCTCTGTGCCTAATGTACCATGTTCCAAAAGCTACCTACAGCTCAGAGGACCAAGTATCAATAAAATATATTTTCAGTCTGTTTCTTCAGAAAACACAGCCCAGGGCACAAAGATGGTGTGATAGAAGAGAAGAAAATCCCTATTAAATCCATTTTAATTGTGAAAATAAGCTCTCTGGAGGACCTAAGCACAGGACTGGTAAGAAAGCACAAACCTTTCTTCCTCCACCGCTTTCTTAGGGCAAACAAAGACTGATGAGTAGCCAGGCATCCTTCAGAGTCCTGGTGAAAGAACAACTTTCATCCTGGTAATTAGGCAACTGCAACCAGAGGCACAGCAGAGCAGCACGACACAGACTTGTTGGCTCACAGGAGTGAGCCAGGTCATTTCCAGCCAGCCCTGCAGTGGGGTGATGGAAGGGATTCACCACCCAGTGCAGCAAACCCTGAGCACTTTCTGTGCTGAGAGCCCCACTTATGCTCGAGGAAGCTCATCTCATTTGTATGGCACAGTCCCACACTGAGCTGGTTTTGGCTACTGAGGGTCAGGGCTGGCTCACAAGCCAGCTCTGTGTGTGTTGGCTCTTTTCCAGCAATGGCAACTTCTGTTCAATTCCTGCATTATTCAGGGCTGGGTGAGGGAGCACTGCCACAGTGCCATATTTTGCTGTGACCTCCTCTGGCTCACAGGCTTCTACTGTAACTAGCCAATGTTCATCACCATACTCATTACAACTTTGGGCTCTCATTAATTGATAAATGGGTTCAGAAGCCAGGGCTGCCAATCTCTGGATCCACTCATCACGGGAGAACATCTAATGAATAACTTTAATGGGACACATTCAGCCTTGGGTTACACCACGACTGCCTTCCACAGCTCCAGCCTTACCTACCAGTCTTGCCACATAGCTGCAATCACATACTGTTTCCCCTACTGTTTGACTGAATAAAAATATTTTTAAAGATCCCACACCATCACCTCCCCCTCCCAGAAAAAAAAGAGGAAATACAAATCACTAACCTAAACCACAGCCTTCCAGGAAATATTAATACTCTTCCAGCAATATTAAAGCTCAAATCATGGTAACTTTAATTGCATAATTATTTCACTCAATGTCTGACCATTAACAATCTGAGGCTTTCTCAGAAGCAGATGAAATGAGATCTCCTCACTACAAGAAAAGGTATCCCTCATTTGTTTGTTTAAGAAATCAATAAACAACCCTGAAGCTCAACTGCATCCCTCTAGGGAAAAGTTAAAGGTGATTTTTTTTGTACATACTACAGGCAAATACTCACCATTACAAAAAAAAGTGTTGGTTTTTCCTAAGAAACTCTAAACAAAATCATACATTAATTATGTTATCAGGATCATTCCCTTACTGCAATTCAATAAAGATAACATAGCAAATTTTTAAAAATTCAGCAAACTTCAAGGAAGATTCAAATAATGGCTGGTTCATTCCTGCAAAAGGAACTCTCTAAAAACCCAGCACTAAAAGGAATTTTGAATGTATCGCTCTTGAATGAAACAATGTTTGAAGAAGGAAATGAATTTGTTTATGAGGCACATTGTTGGCTTTGCTGAGTTTTACTACCACAGTTTTCCTCCAAGAGGAACTACATTATTAAACAAGAAAGAAGAAAGCGTCTATCAATCCCAGTAAAGCAGCCTAGTGTTAATGTCAGCAATGACATGGCATGGCTTCTACCACCAGAGTTTTATTTGGTATTCTTAATTATAAATCCTCCAGAGCTTCCAAAATGCAATTTAGATCCAAATTCCTTCCAAAAGTTTGGGATTTTGATGTGAGCTTATAACATGTTCTTATCTGATTATATTTTTTTTAACTTGAATTCTTTAGGGTTTGGACTGACCTTTATTTTGGGCGTTTTACAGAGATTACAACAACAGGGGCCAAACCCCACCAAAATACAAATAATAATTTATTCAGCACAGAAATCTGACCTTTTCATGTACATTCTTGGAAGCTGCGTTATCAGGTAGATCTGCCAAGAAACAGAGCCCAGAAAATAGGTCCTACAAACTGTATACCAGAATCAGAAAATTACATTGTATGATAATGAACTAGTACAGTTAAGGAAGCATCAGTACTGCCTTAGTGATTCCTAAAAGTAAAAAACTGAATTAGTGTGCCATCAGAGCTGTGTTATTATACCACAGAAACACAGCACGAAGCTTCCAGCACATCTCTGTTCCTGGCCTCAGACTCGTTCCAGTAAGAAGACTGTGCCCTGCTGCTGCCTCTGTAGCTCTGACCCATTTTCTTCTTCTCCCTGTGGGGTCTGGAACAAAGTTTTGCTCAGATCAACACAGAAGAGGGAAGAAAAGAATGAGGATAAGAGAAAATAGGGAAAAGTATAAGATAAATAATTAGAGATCATCGGTGGTCAATGTTAATTATTAATTGATTGAGAAAGAGAACACTGAAGTGCTATCACTGCATGAAACCCTGCTTATGCCTCCTTACAGACACACAGATCGAGAGCTGTGGGGATGAAGCCCATAGGAAAGGGGGATGTTGAAGACTGCAGCAATTCTGTACCAAAAAAAAGCAGACAACCCAGTCACTGACCTAGATGTTGTAAAATATGGATAGTTTTGCTTTCAGTAGCCCTCTCCCTGAGGAAGTTATTGAGTATACCAACTTCATTTGGTTCTATGTTTTTTTTTTTCTCTTCTAGTCTTGCTAACTCAGCATATACTGGCATAACTATGTGAACAATATTCCTTCAATGTAGAGTTTGCCTTCCAGTTTTGACCTAGGGTCTCCTAGAGCACAGTCCTGATGAAGAGAAAAAAAGATACAGGAAAAAACTTCCCACTCTCAAACAGCTCTCCTCCTGTCCTCAAACTCCACCATGATTTCCTCCCTACTTGTTAATTTATTGAAAAAGCTTGTGTGCTAACTGGTTATCAGAGTCCAGCAAATGCACTCACCTATTCCTTCTTCCAGACTAAATAATCCAGCTCTTAGCTGCCAGCACACAGAATCCTAACCAAGCAGTTCCTACCTCTATCTTCTTTTTCCTTTTTTTTTTTTTTTACTCTCTGATAAAGAAAAACAAGACAAGAAAACAGGAGAAGCCTGTTTCTCAACTTCCCCTGAAAGTTTTGACTCTAGCTCCGCTCACTTGCCTCAGCAGCCTTAGCTCAGAGGCCTCTCTGGAAGGACTCAGGACCCCTGGCTGGAGCTGGACTCAGGCAAACCCCGCTGCTGTGGGGCCCAGCAGGAGCAAACCCCTCAGAAAGAGGCACTGAGTTCCACACTCCCTCTCTCAGAGAACCCACAAACTGCTAAGGAGATGCAGAACAGGCCCATTGGGGAATGGGGGAATTCCCACAGGGAATGAAACAGGCCCATTGACTTCTTTCTGCAGTGTGCATGGAAACTCTAGGCTCATCCTTGCCCAAACTAATATTTAACAACAGCCTGCTATTAATCTAAAAGCTTCCTTGAAGAATTAGGAGTGAGGATGTACAGCTTACTGTTCTGTGATAAATTTGGACCTTGACCACAAAGAATTGTACACTTGGACACCAAAAGAATGCAGCATGAAAATCTTCAGAAAGAAAGAGGTATTTTATTATGTTGAGGATACATCTGAAAGTTTCATTTTTCCTTCAGAATATAATGTCTCACAAAGAAAGTCCCATGGTGATTAATCTTCTGGTATCACTACTATTTCAGCACATAAACAAAAACTTAAGGTTTAGATGGCTAAAATAACACAATATTTTTAATTACATAATTTCATGTTTAGACATTTCTATGGTTATGTTTGCTGAGATGCAAGAAAAATACTTTGATTAAGAGCAGCTTGAAAACTAAATAATCACAGCAAGGCAGGATGACTTCATGTTTACCTGCTGGTTGCATCTCAGCTCATTTATTTGAAATGAAATAAGAAACAACTGATTCTTCTAATCTATGTCTAGCTACAAAATCAGAATTTTCATTCCCCTTTCTTTTGTACCAAAGTTTCCTCCCTGCTGAGGAAAAGACACAATCAGACAAAATGTTTTATTATCTTCAGCAGATCTGCATAGAATTAGTAGGTCATAAAAGTTTCAGTTATTGGAAATGACAGAGACAGATGTCTGGTGTGCAAGAGGGTGGCTGTGGGAAGAATGTCACAGGCAGCACCACGTTCTAATATCAGTTCTTCTATTCATTTGTGCCATAGAAAAATCTTAATTAAACATTTTCTTAACAGCATTTCCTAAACTTTGATTGCTTGACTTTGCATCCAGAACTGACCTTGAGCATTGCTATTCACAGGCCTCAAGTATATGCTTTAAATCACCATATTTGCTGCATCATTAAGGAAGTTTGTATCCGCCTCATTTTCAAAGCAGGTGTCTTTAATCTCCCTGGGAAACTACTGAGCTCCAGTCTTTCTGGAGGTCTGCAGTGTTGGGCTGGAACAAGAGCTCAGCCCCAAGGCAGCACCGGGCTCCGCTGCCGGAGGCTCCGCAGCAGCGGCAGCGGCAGCACGAACCGCGGCGGGGCCGGAGCGCTCCCGCTGCCTCCCGAGCCTGCGGGGAGCACATCCAGCAGGTGGAGCTTCAGGGCAATCCAAAAGGCCTCTCTCGGCCTTTCCTGCCGCAGATTCCCGAAAGCTGCTCTCACCTACATCCCCGCAGCCAGTCGGGCAAGGCTTCCCGCCGCAGGCGCCGAGCGCTCGGAGCCGAGCACGGGCATGATTTCTTTCTCAGCAGCCCAGCAAAGCCACTCTGGACAAACCCGACCCCTCCCCGGGGCGCCTGGTGCTCCTGCCCTGAGGGACACGGGGCACACCGGGCTGCAGCAGCCCCGCCGGTGCCGAGCTGCTTCTGCCACCTCGGGTGCCTCTTCCTTGGCTCCAGGAGCCGTGCGAGCACATGTCCCGTTTAATATATGCACACCCAAAGCACAAGAGGCATGCAAGTTTGAGTTCACTTTGCTAAAGGTGCGCCTAAAGCAATAATCAATTTTTTTTAATCTATCTTTTCGTTCTTTGCAAAACAAAGTTAATTCCAAATGAAACTATTTGTGCTTAGTCCAGAAATGGAGAAATGGAATTAGGAGCTAAGTGAGTAACAGCAGGGAAATCCTGTCTTCTACTCCTCTGCAGTATTTTCAGCTACATTAAATACATACACAAGTTTATTTGAAGTTTCTCTCACCTTGTAAAATTTTCCTTACTTTTCAAAAAAACACTTTTAACTAGAAAAGTATGTTGTTCTTCATTTTACAGCCTCCTCCTCCAATACCTCTGCATTTGCTAATGTTCAGGCACTGGGTGTCTCCAGAGAGAATTTACTGTCTCTTACATCACTGGCCAACATTTTGGGCTTGCTTGCTTCTTTTAACACACATGCACATGCACATGCACACTGCACTGCAAAAACCTCAGCTGCTCAGTGTAATGTGCTTGTTAGGATGAAGCCTTCCCTTTGAATCCTTGAGCTGAACAGCAGAGATAGATACAGGTTTATGTGAGTGAGCCCTGCGGGTCACCTGTGGTTTTCAGTGACGAATGACTGTAGATGCATAAATTAACACGGAGGTAGCTAGTTATACTTTTCTATATCTCACGTAGAAAATGCAACCCCTCCTTCACATCCCCCAACACTCCCCAGGGATCTGCTGATTTAGAAATTCATAGCCAGTGTACTTAGAGAAATCGAGTGTCCATAATCCCTACCATATTTAGGACATAAAAGTTAACTTGTTTTACTTAGGGTTGCTTTTTTCCAAGTCCACCTTCCTTCAATTCAGCTTCTTGTTTCTAACCTTTCAGCTTATCAGCATTGATTTATTTAATATAAAGTAGTGAGGTTACCTTAGATCAATTATACCTTTTTTTCTGTGTAATTTCCAATGCTTAATACATCTGTTACTGCTCAGCCGCAGGGATAACTTGTCCAGCTGGATCCTAAATTATTTCAATCCTTAATTCAATTGTATTTTTGCCACAGCCCAGCCAATGAGCATAATTCTTTTATGGCTAAGAAGGCTCTTTAGAAATAATCCAATAGCCCATATTAAAATATAGGTCATTGTGAAAACTGCCAAGTGCCTGACTTGTCATAACTTTGAGGACAGGCTCTGAGTCTCCTTTGGCATTGCTGATTCTTTCAGTGCTTGGAGGCTTAATTTTAAAACAATCAGCTCGACAAAAACAATTTACTTAGAACTGTCCAAACTACTCAATGTTAGCTGGGAAGCTAAATTGCTACTTGGTGCTGCACTTGGATAAATGCTACAACTAAAGGCAACTGGAGGTTTCCAAGAACTAAATCAGTTCACAACTTGGTGTGCCTGTTGCTATAGAACTGCAAAGGTTTTGGACAGTAAAAGCAAGCAAAACCCACTCAAACTTAAACGTGAGGTGAAGACACATGTAAGATGAATGTGTAAACTTTCATAAGGCAAAACACAGAAAAAGTTCTTAAGCTTTATGGAGAAACTGTTTTTCGCTCTTCAGCTAATACCCATTATAAGACTTGAATCCTTTCAAAAGTTTGTATTTTTAGAGATTTATTTTCTCCTTAAGAGAAATAAGTAATTTGTCTTTCTCAGTGCTTTTGAGACTATTTTTAATTAGTTACTGGATTTTTGATGTTCTGTCTCAAAGACGTGGAATCACAGTATCAAAAGCTTATGGAAATTAGCTGCCTTAGGACCACTAACAGCCACAATGATCCTTTCTCTTAAGTAACAGCAATGGAAAGATCATTGCTTCTAGGCAGACAAGATGAATCTAACTTTTTTCTGTCCTTGTGGATGTCCAGCATCTAGCACAACAGAATTCTGATTTGGATATAGCCACAGTGTAAACCTTGGGCAACTGTAGTGTGAACCTCTGCTTGCACACCTTCTCTTAGTGAAAAAGCAACTTTGTTTAGCATAATTTTATTGTTTCTGAGTACTCTTAGAAAATGAAAATTCTCAAAAAGTGAGAAACAGAACTTAAATAAGTGAGGCTTTCATTTCCACATCTCCTTTCCACATATCATTCTCACTGGCCACAGAGAGTTCCATTTCTGTACCAAAGGAAGAAATTTTATTCCAAATTCTAGGCTCAGTAGAAAGCGCCAACCATTAATAACATAAATGTTTTCACTCTTTGTTTGGACTTCATTGTAATCAGTGAAATCAGGTGTTTTACATTTGGAAAAAGAATTCATCCTATTGTGCCCTCAGATACAGGTGTATGATCCCTCTTAAATTCAATGAGGCTACATAAAGATTTCCTTTGTTCAATAATCAGTATAGTACACAATAAACTCAAGATCAGCAGCCTGTATTAAGGTGCTTATTTTTAGTTAAGCAAGATATCAAGCTCATTCTCAGTCTTTTTTTGCAGCCTGCACAATTAGACATATTTTATTTGCTGTACAAGCAATAGACTTGAATAGATATCAGCAAGAGACTGGCAGTAAAAGAGAGGACAGGTCCTCCAAGCAAGTAAGAACAGATTGCTTCTGGCTTTGTTTTCAGTCTTTTCAACAGGAGGAAAATAATACCCAGCACCTTGCCATCAGCAGTGCAGTGAAAAAAATTATCTTAGGATCATATGAAATTCTTATGATTTCAAAATCACATGAATTTTTTATATCACTAGATATCTTGAGCCATCTCTCAGTCTAGTTTTGGAACATCAAGCAAGGTGACTTGTTCAGGGTCTGCAGGTGACAGAAAAGATGAAGCATCTTAGAAAAACCTTGATTTAGGCAGATGCAAATAATGCTATGACCACACAGAATTCCCAAGTTAAAACACTTTTCACGAATTCTACCCACAGGTGTATAAGCACAGAAAACTCCTACATGCGAAACCAGCTTCCCCAAGGAAGACAGATTAATCTGGTACCTTTTTCTCATCACTGCCTTTTATAAAAGCAAGGAAAATGGGGTAGATATTAATCTATCACGACTTTACAAAAGTAGATGTTACAATGACATTTGTAATTGTTAGTCTGAGCAGAAGACGTGGAGATAAATAGAATTGTTAAGACAGGAAAGAAACTGACTAAAGAGGATATAATACTATGTTGTGCTATAAGGATAATTACAGGCTTGGAGTGAGATTACCATCTTGAAAGATCTGTTAGTGGGAACGATCTTATTAAATATTTGCATTAATAATATGCACCCAAAAGTTTGTGTTTGCTAATGAAATTTGGAGATGATGAGGTTGGCAGGCAACATTTAATCAGGGAAGAATGGTACTCACACAGGGAAAGAAAAGAAGCCTGGCATAACAGAGATGAGATGGAAGCACACAGAATAAAATGGTAAACCTGGTCTTGAAGAATTAGAGAAGTGACAGAGAAGAATGACTTGGGTGTTTATAGCCTGTCTGTGGACAAACGTTTAGTACAGATGTGGAAAAGGCAAGTGAGATCCTCTTCTCGTTAAAATATTGGCTGATAGTTCTGGGAATTATTATTATTATTTCACTAAAGGTTGGTAAGAGTTCCTCTAAAATGTAGGCTACTTTTGCTCCAGAAAGTTTTATTCCAACCAGAACAGAGAAAGATTGCACAGATATATAACCTGGTGAACCCAGAGGAAGGACTACAGCAGAGCCAACTGTACTGATTCTACTTCTGTTCAAAGCAGAGACGAGGTCAGCGTGTGCCCTTGATTCCTTTTGGATCTTTTGGACCCTTGCACCCTTTGGACCCTGCAGCCACTTTTCTCTTGCACAAGCAAGATAAGGGAGGAGGATGCAGTGCCCCTCATGCCCAGTCAGACTGCAACTGGGAGTGCTCCCAGTTCCACCCCACTTACACGCAGCTTTGCAATTCGCTCTCATACAACTACTCTGAGACAAAATAAGCCTGATGTTAAAGCAGCAGCAGGAGCTAGTGATCCAAAACAGGTAGCAAGAAAGGATATGCTGAAGCTGAAACTTAACTACTGTGTGAAATGTTCCAAAGGAGATTTAAATCTTTAAAAGACACGAAGTGCTAGTAAACTGGAAAGAGGTCAAAGGGAGGTGAAAAAGTTATGCCTGTGGAGAAGGGGCAGTGGTGTAATTATGGTGGATAAAAGTCCTGGACTTCAACAGGATGACTTTGTCATCCTCTCCACACATGCATATTCTATACAGTATAAAATGATAAAGATTCCATGGGATAGCTTGCTAGGGTGACACTGATGGTCTCCTGAAGGTCATCTGATGCCAGAGCTAGCAGATCTCAGGTAAAAGGTGCTTTGAAGGTGTGTATTTGTGGCAGTCTCGGGCAATTTGATAAGGAAGTTACACAAGTTGTTATCATGAGAAACAGAGAGAAGCCTTGACTTCCCCTAGAACTTGGCATTCTTACATGAACAGAATACCAAAATACTGTGAAGTGTTTCTGTAATATTTATTTTCAGTCTGAAGACAGTTTGTAACATGACAGACACTGTCAAAATGCAGGGTTGGACCAACCCAAACAAGCCTTTCTCAGTGAAAGAGATGCATTTCCTTTGCTCTAGGGAAGAGATACTCTGACAGCAGTCTGCTAACAATAAAACATGGAAATTTTAAATACAAACATTAGATTTGGAATGGCATTGTGAGTTTAGAGACACTGTGAGGCAAACCTGCCTAACCCACTCTTAAAAGCCCAAGAAGCAGGGACTGATATATCTACTGTCATTAAAAGATGCCCAGTACAGTCTATGGCATGGCTTCCTTTACCTGCTAACCCAGAAAGATGGGAACCCCTGCCAATGCCATGTTCCTGACACTGTGAAATCCTTTTAACATTGATTTAGTCAGAAGGTTTTGTTCCCAGTTCCCACAGTAACTGGCTATTCCTCAAGTTTCTTCTATTACAGAATAACCAAACCTAACTTCATTCAACTTCTGCACTTTGTTTGAAAAATGTTAAGTCTTTCAGTGCTGGTGAGCCTCAAGGCCAGAATGAGTTTCTGTGGATGTATCAGGACAAGAAATTAAATACTTGGAGTATATATCCATTGTCTGTTTTACTCTTTCCTTTGTATCTTGGATTATAATAAGAAACTGATGTCCCAAGTCTTCAAGTCCAAAAAACTTTGGCATACAAATCTCCTCACAAAAAAAATATCCCAAACCCCAAGTCTTTAGTTCTCATTGCATTCACTGCTTTGTTAGTTAGAATTTTCATTTTCCCACTAAATTTATTGTGATTCCTTTGGTTTAAATAGTGGTGGGGTTTTTATTCTCAGTGACATTTACCTCAACTTACCTATAAAAGTTATATCCTCTCTCAGTTACTGTTTTGTTTGGCTCAACTGCCAAGCTCTTGCACCAAGTGTATCAGACACTTCATGAATCAAGACTTACAGGTGCACCAACTGTAAAGTGCAACTTCCTGCATATTTGAACACTGTTTGATACCACCCTTCCTAGAAGATGTTCCTATGTCCATAAGAAGGACTGTAGGCAGCTCCTGTAGTTCTGTAGTGTCAGTGGCAGAGGGCTGTGCTTCCAGCACTGGAGAATTCAAACCCTGCTGCCACTCACGCCACCAGCAAATGGAGCTCTGAAAGCACAAACAGAATTGTTGTTCATTGTTGTTAATTTTATTTCTTCCTAGACACTAATGTGTGAGTGACAGCCTCAGTTTACCGTTACAGCACACAATATATTCTCCCATACATCACAAGGAATGACTGACAAGAATTTGAGTAATTGATTACTAACCTAGAAATACCTGACTATTTTCTGAAGTAAATTACAACCTATTTCCCAGCCAACAGTGGCATATCACTAACACCCTGCCATCTTGCCTGGCCCCACTGAGGCTTCTAAATATAATATTCTCTTCTCTGACTTCAACTCTACTCACTGTCAGGCTACATTAGGCATAACAAGATCCAGACAGATTCAAGATTAAGCAACTTTTTTATAAAATCCAATTGAGGACTTTCTTACCTTGAGGGTGCAGCAGATATGACATTAACCAGATTGTACACACTTTCCATGCAAGAACTAAAAGCATATATATGTATGTATGTATGTATGTATGTATGTATATGCAGAGTGACTTAATTCTCTTAGGAAATAAGCAGGAGCTTTCTAGATTCCTCCCACCATAGACATCATGATCAAGCTCAGATGATTGAGACCTCATGGGGAAAAGGGTGTTCCTCAGCAAGGCCTTATTTTTCCAGAAGCAATACGGGAGTGCCGCTGCCTAGCGTAGGAAGTCTGTGCAGATCATTAAGGCAGTAATAGTCACGTGTGGAGAGGGGAACCAGGTTTAAAAAGCTCCTTACTGGCTAGGCTACATCTTCAGCTCCCAGAGAGACTGCAGTCCCTGAGTGGTGGAACCAAGAAGGAGCAATCCCCCTTCAGTCATCTTCCCCCTCCCCATAGGTACCAGGCAATGGGACAGAGACACCCCCAGTGCTATCTGGTGAGTTTGTCAACAAGATGCCTTCAGGGCTCTGCAGCTGAGAGCAGAGGCTGCCTTTATGTCTGAAACAGAGCATGTGCTTTATTTGCTGTGGGAGAATGGGGTGCAGACTCACTTAAACCCAGGCGAGCAGGATGTATTTGGGGGCAGTGCATGGAACCCAGTTTGTCTTTGGTGCATTTGGTGCATTTGGCCCATGTGGTGCAGTGACTGATGGGTGGTACAAGGAGGAGGCAGCAGCGTGGCCGTGCATGAGCACGATCCTGTGGGCTGCACTGCACAGGAAAACAGCAACTGCTCATAGGGCACTAAGGGATAGTCATACAGACTTACAGTATGGAGTGTCAAAAGAAGAGAAAAAGGTCTTGTGTGGTGTATTGGAAAGAGATGAGGACAGGAAATCACAGAGTAACCAAAAGAGAACGTATGAGCTGCACGGTCTAAGCACCTAAGTGCTCTGGAACAGCATAGCCACTGCTCAAATACTTCATAAATGAAGGCTTTAGGATTCAAGTCAGAGCTTGGATGTTGGAGCTTGAACCAAGCGTTTTTTGTGAAGGCATAAAATCTGTATATTGTCACTTGCTGTCTTGTTAGCACCTTTTTAGTCTATGGCCTAAAGAGAAATGGGGAGGAGGCCAATATGTGAACTTTAACTCTGAGGTGATATTCTTTTTCACATTCCAATACCAGAGAAATCTGGTATTCTTTATGAACTCTGACTAGCGCCTCTTTATGTATTACAATATATGTAACAGTGTTTTGTCAGCCTTAGGAGAGTACATAAGTATGGTAGGCTATAACACCTTCGAGAATCCTCTGTGACTTAACCTGCTCTCACTGGTGCCAGGCAGAAGGGAAGCTGTTTAATACTGGGGAGGGAGAGCTGGTTTCTGTCTTTTGTGGACAAAGTTTCTTCCCTTAACTGGCACAGAATGTAGAGTTACTATTCACAGCTGTACAAGAAGAGCCCCTGAAAACCCCTTTCCGCAGCTGTATTTAGCCAACTTCTGTCACCAGTCACTGTTCTGCCAGATACTTCTTTGCCTATTTTACATGTAAAAAACTCGAGTTCCATTTGGAATAGCAGCAAATAGCTTATGTCCCACAAATGCCTCAACCTGACAACTGAATTCTACCAGCCTCACGCTTGCCATGCAAGAAGAAGCTGGGCATACATCAGCCCTGGCAAGGAACATTAGCAGTGTCCAGCTCTGTCATGCAGCCTGCATCCCACCGGGTTCTGATGTCAAAAGCCAAAATTCTGCTGTTTAACTAAAGCTACACTAGCGGACAGGGGAGACTAGCCGAGAAAGAGGGGAAGTGGGCAGCCCAAGCAGGCTCTACCTGTTGCCTGCTAACGGCAATTTCAGCCGGCCGGAATAGGGATGTGTGTTTTGCCTGGCGGGAAGCAGCCGCTCCGAGCGAGCCGTAGTCTGCGGCAGGACGGAGCCGACCTGAGCAACTCCACGGGGCTCCGGGCATGCGGGGCTCCGGGCGGTGCGGGCTCCGGGCATGCGGGGCTCCGGGCATGCGGGGCTCCGGGCGGTGCGGGCTCCGGGCATGCGGGGCTCCGGGCAGTGCAGGGCTCCGGGCAGTGCAGGGCTCCGGGTATGCGGGGCTCCGGGCAGTGCAGGGCTCCGGGCATGCGGGGCTCCGGGCGGTGCGGGCTCCGGGC